>BMAC01000164.1:968056-1002152 GCA_014905375.1 Phtheirospermum japonicum
TTTATTGATATTTTAGTTATATACACTAGTGGTGGTTTTATTATACAATCCTAATACTTTTAATCAAATAAGGAATACACAAAAAATCTGATCCATCCATTTAATTAGATCTATGGCCCATAATTGACTCTAGGTTCACATATAAGGACGTGGTTCTCATTTGAACCTAATCCTATATATATATATATATATATATATATATATATATATATATATATATATATATATATATAATATTGATATATTATTGTTTATTTTAATTTTCTATGTACTGCAAGAATGTACATTATTTTACAAAATGAAAAGATTTTTTTTTGTTAATATTCAAATTTAACCTATTTAACAACATTTACAAATCTAAAATGAAGAAAAATATGTGTATTTATTTTGTGCTAGAACTTTAGATTATTGATATATGTTGTTGTCATAACTGTATATGTTATTATAGTTTTCATATAACTATTTTCAAACTAATGACAATGTGAATACGTTTCCAAGTGTATAAGATTGTCGAGAATAATTTTGTTTCATTTCCAAACTCAACACTAAGTGACATTTCAAATGATATATCTAATTGATTGTCATGAATAAACACGTTTTCTAAAGAAACATGTTTTTAGAAATAAAATATTTTGTATGTGATATACATAATAAACATTTTTTTCTAAAAAATTAAATAAACAAATATGTTTCCAAAAATAGATTTGTGCATGTGATGTTAATGACACTATATCTTTATATTGAATAAGTATTAGGATTTTGTCAAAATATATTTATGTAAGTTTAATTTTGATTACTTTCCACAGAGAGTTCACAATTAAAATGTTACGGATATTAAGACTTCCTAATAGAATGATAGAACTGCTTTATATCAGTTTGTTGAGCAAAATACTTGTCTTTTTGACAATCTTAAATTTAATAATTTTAAAATATGATTGTTTTGAGAGTTACAAAGGGACGAAAGTAGTACGAATAGCAGACGAAAACGTCGAATCAAAGTTGTATTTCATAATATATAATTTCTATGCTTGTTGTTATAATTTTCGTTTGGTATCAGTTGTTATCTATTCAGTATATAATTTAATTAAGGCGCAATTGCCTAATACTATATGGGATAAAATATATTTGTCAAATACTCTAACTAATTATACAAAATGTCAAATAGTTAAACCCTTAATATAAAATTATAAGGTTACCCCATATTAAAATGGTAATATTAATATGAATAATACAATTATAATATCAATAACCGCACCACCACCACCACCACTACCTCATCCCACCCTCGACGGTCACTGTTCAACCACTGCCGCCGTCGGAGATTTTTTCGTCAACTACCCGCCCAAAAAAATAATCCGCGATAATTCTTTTCCCCAAATCTCTTTTTTTCGCCCAAAAAATATAATGTAAGAAATTATCGGATATTAAGTAAGAAGTTTTCTAACTTTTTTGAATATAAAGTGTAAAATTATTCATTATAATGATTTCTTTATTTTTACTTTTTGGACATAAAGTAAGAATTTGTCTCTTTTTTATTTTTTAGAAAATAAAATAAAAATTTTTATTATATAAAAATCTTGCTTATCTTTTCGAACATAAAGTTAGAAATTTTACCATAAAGTAATAAATTATATAATTGTTGTATTAAATAAGAAATACATAACAATAATTTGCTATCAAGTAAGAACTTTTTTCTTTGTTTAAAAAGAAATGATAAAAAAACTTGTGTTTAATAAGTAAGAAATACATAACAATATTTGCACATCAAGCAAGAGATTTTTGCAATCAAGTAAATTTTGGTCATCAAGTAGGAATTTCCGAACATTAAGTAAGAAATTTATTGACATATAGTACGGAATATTTTTTGATGACTAGAAATATTTTTGGATATTAAGTATGAAAGTTCAAGCATATAGTAAGATATTGTTTCCAATGATCGGGATTTCTCTTTTTTGACATAAGTAATAAATTTTCAAACATATAGTAAAAAATTTAGACATATAAAAAAAACTTGAATATATAGTAAGAAAGTTTTTGGTCTAAAGATGTTTTCTAGGCAAATAATAATAATAATAATAATAATAATAATAATAAATAATAAGATCGGCATAAAATATTTTCTGATGGCCAGACGAATAATCCCAGTGGCCGATGGCGGCAGCAGGGGCAGATGATTCCTTTCCGCTCAATATAATTTAATTATTTATTTATTATTATAATGATTTTTTTATAATAAAGTATTGTGGTATATTCATATCACGGATTGTGTGTTGAAAACGACTTTGATTCATTGATTACTCACGCGGACCCACATTGACCTCAAATAAATAAATTATAGTAAAACTCCTAAAAGTACGCAAAAATACAAAAAAACAACAAAACAAACTACAAAGACATGAAATAAACTAATTTAACTAGAACTACAATATAAACATACAAAATGAGACAAAAAAGCACAAGAAAAATACAAATAAATACGTACAAAACAACTCCTGCACATTAATTATTTTGCTTGTCCACGAGCAATGCCAATACATAATCGTAAGAAATGTAAAATTACAAAAAACAGGAATTATTTAACTTAAATTTGATATATGACTAATTGACAAATAAGCCTTTATTGGAAGGATTGTTTGATAATTTCTCCTTCATTAACTACGTCTTTCGTGAATCGTACAAGTAACCTAACTAATAGTAATTTACAATCAGCTAACAAGTATATTGGTAATCAGCTATTAATTATTTAAATAAGTTCAAACACTAAATTAGTATTTTAAATTTAAAAAAAACAAACTTTTAATTACAACTACCAAACACAACTATTATATGATAATCAAGTCATGAATTTATATCTCTGAAAAACAAAACAATTGTACATCTGAACAAAATATCCAGAATTTGTAGTGAGTGTAGAGTTGTGAAAATGGGGAGTTGGTTGGATCATAGGCTTATGTGGGCTCTCTTGTCAGAGCATAGATTATTGATAAATGGGCTAAAACAAGAAGGCCAGGCCTATTGGACAAATGAGAGTGGATTACACATGGCTAAGCAGTCTATAGAATTTTAAATTTTAACCTGAAATACAAGTAACGCTTCCAAATTAGTATTAGATGATGGCTAAATATGATCAGTTCAAGTTAACTATTGTAGCTCTGTTAATATTAAGAAAAAAAATATATTTGATACTAACCGACTGAAATATTAGTTGTGATAGTTCATATAGATAACTGATAAATCCAAATTGATTACCAAAAATATGGGGTACTAACCTCAAAATATGAGATCAACGACCTGAAATAGCTCCCGTATACAGCAATCTGCTGAGCCTCCGAATATCCTCCTGGCGACCTAGCTGGTCCTGCAAAACAACACCTTCAAGCGGGTCGGAGTTCAGACCCGCGAAGGCCCTCCGATACTTAAGTCAAAAGCAAGTGGTAGTTCAAAAGCGCTCACAATATGATAAAAGCAAGATCAACTTCAACCTAACTTAGAAAATAAAGAGAGGTATGAACCTCCTTTTATAGAGACAAGAGAAGTATTCCCCAAGTCAAAGGTTTCTTTCTCCCATCACAATTCCATAAATATTATAACACTACAACCGACTCAGAATTAGGATTCCTCCTATATGCCAAGTTCTCATAAACAATAAATCTCTTACCGTAATAGGCCTGGGCCTATTATTCTTTCCATATACTCCGCCGGGACTCCATAAACAATTCACATTTAATCCCACAACCGAGCTCAAACACTACACAAAACATAAGAGGTCGCGACGCTATATGAGAACTCATCCTCATACTCTAGGTCTCTACTCCACAAACCAACCCGCCCACTTCTCCAAAGAGACCACTCAGCTCGCTCACCTCCCAGAAGAACACCCTTTTCGGGAAATGAGGTCGCTTATCACAAATACTCTCATATATCAAATAATATTACGTACGGATATTTTAGTCCGTATCAATAACCCAATTTTACTTGGCCAAATGAATCGTGTGCACCGATCATTCATTTCGAGGGAGGTGGTTAATAGTTTAATTTTAAATTCTCAATTTTCTTTTTCTTTTTCTTTTTTCTTTCTGAAATTCACTAGAGCATCATAAAGTTTTCGTCGAGACAACAAAAAGTCCCGAACAAAATGTTTAATTGAGACTACACATCTAAAATAAAGAAGAAGAGAAATTGTCCTGCTACGAGATTTGGTCGTAGAAGGATCAAATTGTATCTGAAGAACAGGGGCCTTTACTGGTATCCCTAAGCATCTTTATTACCGGTGGAATCATTTAGAGCTCTCTCTCATATCTTGGGAGTTGGGGTTCAAAATCTTTCTGATGTCTAATTCAATCATAGTAGCTTAAGGATTCGGAACCTCTGGCTGAAAAGATTGAATTACTTCAAAGGTTCGAAAAACGTCTCGAGGTTCAGACAATTGCGAATGATATAACTAGTAAATATGCTCCTCCACGTGTCAATATATTTTATTGTTTACACTACTGCAGAAACAGGATACGAAGGCGGCTGATTAACAGCGGTTCTGGAAAAACCGTCGTTAAATACTTTTTAACGGCGGTTTTCCAAAAAACCGCCGTTAAATCGGTCATCTAACGACGGTTTTTATAAAACCGCCGTGAAATCGTACATTTTACGACGGTTTTCTGAAAACCGACGTTGAAACTGAACTGTTTAACGGTTTTAAGAAAGCGCCGTGAATTAACAAGTTTTCACGGCTGTTCCTAAAAAACCAACGTTAATTAGTTCATGAGTTAATTATTGAAGTAGATTTAACGTCAGTTCTAGTAGAAACGCCGTTAATAAGATGACATTTTACGGCGGTTTTACTAGAACCGCCGTAGAAAGTATGCTGCCATGTCATCAATCCACGTCTTGCCCAAGCATGTTGTTTCGATCGTTGATCTATATCTCATCCGACGATCTGCATTCGCCACGTCATAAATAAAAAAATAAAAAGATTTTTTTTAATTAAAGAAGTTTATTGTAAAATAAAAAAAAAGAAAAAGAAACAAAAACCTTCTTTCGTCTCGCTCCTCTTTCTCTGCATCAAAATGGAAGACGACGACCCCCTAGTCTCCGAATCCGACTTCGACTCTGAACAAGACGACTCCAGAAAGGTTGGGAAAAGTACAACCATCCTCTATCTAATGAATTAATCGCGAAAGCCATTGGCGCCACAGATCTCAATTTCGAGATCTCACCATCGACTCTGGTGTTTGTTTTGCCACACGAGGTGCTCGCATCCGAAACCCTAACTTGATTGTCTTTGTCCGGCTGCAAAATTGAGAGCGCGAAGAAGGTAAATTGTTCGAGACTCAAATCCCTTTATTTACGCGAAGTTTATTTAGAAGGTGATATGATTTGGGATGTGCATTCTACAATTTATTCACCAAACACTCTTTTTGTTCGATTTTTTTTTTGAATAAATGTCTGAATTGGTGGCTAGAACTGGCCGGCATCAGCAGCGCTACGAGGACGGTTACCGCCTCATTGCTGGGTATTATTTGATTTTGTTATGTCTGTTTAATTAAGTTTACATGCACGGGCAATCTGTGGATGTGTGTTTGGTTTCATGACGGATGTAGTTCTGCCTTTTCAATTGGGATAATGTGGAGAAATTTGGGGTTAATTTGGAGGTTGGAGTAAATTTGGGGTTTCATTTGATTGTCTCTCGGTGATTGGTACTGACTTGTTTTGTTTATTTAGGAGAAAAACGCGAGAGTAATTGGATTCGATTCTATGTGAATTTAATGTTTGCAAGTTTGTTTCAAGTGGGCAGAGTTTGTTATTGTGAAATTGAATAAATGCATGAGAAATTGAGTATACTTTTTCATTTTGTTTATTTATTTGTAATGTTTGTTTGTTTGTTTTTGTTAATCCCTGATGTTTGTACAATAAATTTCATAAAATTCTTTTTGTTTAAATTTTTAAGATTTTTCCCCCTTATCATCTTTCCTTTTTATTTCATCTAACCAGTAGCATAATTTCCAGGTGTATACCCTTTAAATATAGCATTGTGGAAGATGGCAGTGGCACACCTGAGAAGATAATTGAGGTTCTAATGATCAATTCAACTAGTGGACCTGGTCTTCTTTTTCCAAAGGTCAGACTTGTGCTTGTGGGCCCGTGTGCTTTTTTACACCACTCGACGTATTCCGACTTTCTTGTTCTCTTTTTATATGGTTTTTAATATTCTTGCAAAAGCCTCAACTTGAAGATAGCTTCTGATTATGCTGTTATAAATTTTGAATATCTGAGTGACAACGAAAATATATAAGAGAACCCTTACCCCCGTATCTAGCTGTTAGTGTGCTGCATTATTTTCGTTTTTCTTTCTTACTACCCAACTAGTAAAAAGTGGCTTACTATGAAAATTGATTTACAGTATTCTACACCTTTCAATCTGGGATGGTCAAACAGAAAAACTGCAAGCACTCTAATGTTTTCTTGGTAAACAGATAAAACTTCGAGTGACTAGTTCGAATGTCGGTTGAATTTTTTAGTTTTTTAAAATATGTGGGCATCCAGGATATAAGTTGATTTGGCATTATAAATTCTTGCTACATTTTACCATTATAAATTGCTATAGGTTAATTATTTTTTATGATTTTTTATTTTGTTTGTTTATTTTATGATTTTGTTTTGCAGGCTTTAAATTACCACGGTTTTGTTGGGATGCTACAACACCCACACCAGGCCAAGGTTCATGCCACTTTTTTGTTTGTTTGTTTCTCCCATTAGTATATCTCTGTCAATTCTTTTTTGTAAATAAAAGTTAGTGTACAGGTTACGCCGAAGTTCTCTAATAATATAAGAAGGCAATAGAAACAAAAAACAATGAAGGCTCCTTCTAAGTTGTGCAAAGAATTTACGTGATGGTTGGATTTATCATCGAGCTTTTTATTCTTTCCATTTTTTTTTTGTTTCAGATCAGGCATAGTGTTTTTTGTCGCTCGGAATTCCTATGTTTCCTCCAGTAGAGCCCCTTCTTCCTGCTGAAATCGATTTGTATTGGAGTGACGAACAAATCATTTCATTTCTATACGAGTACACACCACTATCCCGTCTCCCAAACAACGTGCTAGCAGATTCAAGCCCTTATCTGTACCCACCCTCTAATTTACCAGGTGATATTTTTTTTAGATTAATTCTGTTTTTCATTTATAAAATCCCGCATCGTGGTAACCAGATATAAATATTTCGTCTAATTTCGAATGGCGTTGATAATATAAATAAAAAATGTGACATATTTTTTGTACTTTAATTTGCTAATGTAAACTAATTTATACCCTCTGATGTTCTCTTCCGTGTATACACTTTAATTTGTAATAATAAGCATGCAATTTTTCCATCAATGTGACGTGGACTATAGAACAGAATGATTTAGGCGTTAATACTTTATGTTACCATTTTACTGTATTAAGAAAATCGATTTGTGTACTTGCAGAAGGAATTTGGTACCTCGTTCCCTCGAACGAGAAAAAAGAATCTGTTTATGGATTCTGTAAAGCCAATGGAGCAGATTTCTATGCAGAGTATTCTGTAGTGACAACAGTTTGAAAAGTGATAAGCATTTCAGTTTTATTATTAACTATCATTTTCAATTTTTTTGCTTAACATATTTTTGTGCGATCACGTTTTTGTTTGTAGGCAAAGAGGGAGTGTGAAGTGGTAGCATCCCACCGGTGGTGGCTGATAACAAAACAAACTTGCCTCCACGAGCTTCTGCTGCAATAAATCACTAGCCCAGTGTGCTTCAACTTTGTTGATGTTGGCTTGTGCGCAGGAGCAAGAGGTGGCAGAGGAAGGTTTAGCTCCTACTCGACATGAAAGGGTTTACTCGCCTAACCAACAAGGATTCGAGGAAATGAACAATGCTCATATTGAAACTCAGGAAGAACGATCTCAAACACTTGTCCTGGCAATCACATTTTACAATTTTCTTTTCATTTTATAAATTAATCTGCAGATTTGTCGAGAAAAGATTAATAATTGAGAAATTATCAATGTTTTAAATAGTTATAAGTAGTACATTTGGTTGGATTGTTAGAAAGATGATCCTGGTTGTTTGGAATAATCAATCTTCAAGTAATCAATGGGAGATTATTTAATTTTCTTCTTTTATTTAATTTTGATGCTTAGCATAATCAATTTCCTGCTTTTATTTAATTTTAGTGCACCTGTTTTCATTTATTTTTTTAAAATTTTTTTACTACTTTCTAGAAGGTATTTCTTCAGAACCGATGTAAAAAGTGAACCAATTAATGGCGTTTCTAAAACCGCCGTTAAACTTAACATTCTACGGCGGTTTGAAAACCGCCGTTAAATGTCTTCGAAAACCGCCGTTAAATTCCACTTTTTACGGCGGTTTTTAAAAACCGCCATAAATTTTAACGGCGGTCGATACAAAGGCGGTTCAAAAACCGCCGTTAAAAGCCAGAAAAAATCGCCGTTAATTAGGCAGTTTGCAGTAGTGTTAGGGAGTGAAGTGAAAGTCTTGGGTGAAGCAATTCATGCATTTGCAAGCACAACTGGCCTAACCCCGAGACTACGCAAAGGTAGAACACCARAGAAACTTCGCTGACTTTATCATAAAACTTGGGCTAATGTGGGGAGTCTCTAGCGCTGGGCCCATCCCTTGTTTAGCTCCATTCGAGCTCCTCCCCTACGTTCTTGATAGCCCATCTTTGTCTTAGTAGAACTATCGAGAATTTGGATTGTCCGGACACATACTTCGTGAAATGGTTCGTGCATGTTCTTGGAAGAATTTCTACTATACTATAAGGGAAGAGTTCTCATACCTATTTCTATTTGAGAGGATCCTAAAAAAAGGATTTTGTTTCCACCGAGCTAAAACAATAGGTTGATGTCTTTAGTAAACCAATGTATCATAATTTAATCAACATTTCTCGAGTTCCTCGAATCTGTAACGGAGAATCCAGCCTAATTAGTGATTCCCTTTGGTGGAACTAAAGCGAGAAGGAGATCCATTCCATCCCACTTCCAATGCCAAGTCTTAAGTACCTCCCTTTCTTAGTTATAACGGAAAAAGGGTACAGCTGATTGGATCCATCCTATTCTTGAAATAAACATCTTCTTCAGACGCATTTGGCATGGTGCTAGAATCTTGTTCAGAGATGTTTTTTCCGCGCACCAATTCTAGGGTTTAAAGGTGTCACTGATATCTCACTATATCCGATCTTCTCTTACGACATTTCGGAACCATGGGGCAGGGACGGCGACCAAGAACAGGAGAGKACTCGGTCTAGGTCTTTCCTTGTGATCCTAATAAAGGCTATGTGGCTCAATTAGGCTTGGGAGCAGGAGAAAGGAAAGAATTGCAGAGGAGCAGGATCCGAAGCGGTGTCTGCTACAAGAATGGAATATTCTAAAGCATTCGATCACAACGATGCGGAAGAACTTATATTTCAATAGACGCGTCACAAGTTCCATAAAGATTACTTCTCAATACAATTTCTTTCAAATTCATTAAAATTTTGTGTTACAGATTCTTGAATACCTGTTTATTATATGTTAATAAACACAACAAACATGTCTCATAGTCTTTTTTTTTTAAAGGATAAAATTTATATTGAAACTCAACAAACTATTACAAAAAATAATTTAATTGCCAATGAACAAGAAGACCTCCTATCGTAAATACACAAATTATCTAGGAGGAAAATCCACTCCACCACAAATTGGGGAGTATAATGACCATACAAAATACTAAAATAAATACCAAACAACTAAACAAAACAGAGTCGGACCAATAAGTGCACCACCTCAACGAGCAAACCAAAATGCCACAGGACGACGAGACCTGGCACAACCCACTCGTGGCAACGTCTTGAAAAACTCCACCACAACACTACCACCTTCAGTCTAGCCACTTCCTAAATCACCTCCACTTTGGGCACAAGCAAACTCAAACTGCAAAAATTTGCCAAAGAGCTACAAACTCAAAGTATAATCAACTTGCCTAAGAGCTACCAACTCAACTACAATAAATTTCCCAAGACCAACGCTCCTCCCTATGAATAAAAGCAACACAACAAAACATAGACAAGAAAAAAGACACAATTACAAACTAAAAAATGAATCTAATCAAATGTTGAGCCAGCGTCAGCCCACCACGACAATGTATTCACCTTGCCCAGCCAAACCAGCCCTCAATTGTGCGCAAAAGTCCCCAAATCCACCGCCTCGCAACCATCAACTTTCCAAGCTCAACACTAGTAAGGATCTTCCACCATTGCCGTCCGGCACTACCATTCGTAGCCGGACACTCACCGCAACAACAGTCACTCCCTCTCTATTGGGCCGCCAACGCACCGCCGCCAACGCCTTCAGAAACACAACCCCAAACCATTCCATTGGAAATTGCAGAACCTCGAAGCCCCAACTTAACAAACATCGACAGCGACAATAAGCTCTTGGTGAAATGGAGTGAACTTAAGCAGGGGGGTCCAAACCCAAGGCACCTGATCTGAACTAGAAAAGGATCCGAGTTAAGATATGGATCGAGTCCAAGTGTTGCATCATGAAAGTTCCGTCTAAGAAGAGAAAAGGAGGTGGTAGAAGTCCAGCAGTGGTAGCCGCCCCCGTTCAACTAGAATTGGAGGCGATGGCGACAAGAAACGGTGGGAGAGGGAGATAAAAAATGATGTTTAAGGTTTCTTTTCCTTCAAAGAAAAGAAAAAGAGGGGAGGAAATTATATGGGCTCAAATTACAAACATGTCTTATTCATCATTCTTTTTAAATGTGACCAAATGAGTAGACGTGTTGATGCGGTTCGGTTAACTGGTTAACCGCCGGTTAATAACCGGTTGACCAGTTACGATTAACCGTTGACCGGCGGTCACGGTTATAACCGTAACCGTCAACCAGTCATCAGCGGTTAAGTTACGGTTAACCTGATCATTTAACCTTAACCGCAGTGGTTAACCGCCGGTTAACCGGGTTTTTTAAAAATAAAAGATAAATTTCATCGGCGGTTTAACCATCGGTTAAAATCGGCAGTTTAACCATCTCAGTTGATAGTCGTTGATAATCAACGGCTGAGATCAACTAGCCGTTGAAAATCAACGGCTCAAATTCAACCCAAAAGTAGTCGTTGGCGGTTTAACCGTGATTAACCAGTTTAACCGCGGTTAACCGGTTTAACCGCCGGTTATATCGGCTACTTTTTCGATTTTTTTTTAGAATCTGACATTTATAAATACCCCACTCTCCAACACCAATCCTCACACCAATTCATCTCTACTATTCTTCTTCTTCTCTTATATTTTCAAGCTTAAAGTAAAGTTTGTAATTTTTGCAAGAAATAATATCAATAATATTCTTATTCCTCCTAATCTCGTTTTACTTAATTCTCTTTTATCATATCACTATGACAAGCTCTTCCCGTAATGCCAATACCAACACTCAAACCTCTTCTCGTCGAGGTCGAGGTTGAGGATCTCGACGAGAGTCGTTGCCGGATATTATGTTTCTGATGATATGACGGCAGAAGAAGTTGAGAACCTATATAATCAAATCAAATTCGACTCGCAAAATCAAACTAATTTTGAAGAGGATTTTACCTAGCTCCGATGAAGCCGAACCGCCGTCCGCCGTCAATTTAGATGAAGATGAGGAGGGAGCGAATGATATGCCACCGCCTCAATCGAAATCGAGGGAATTTGTTTCCCCCATCTTTAGGTTGCATTTCACAAAATAGACGATCAACGGCGAATCTCGAGCGCAATGCAATTATTACAATTCTCATTACGCATTCGGTTCTAAAAATAATAGAGGCTACAGGTCGCTCAAATACCACATGAAGAAGAAGCATCCCGACATGTATGACGTGGAAAGCTCTCAAACACAACTAAACTTCTCAAATTCATCTACTGACGGTGTCGGGACCGGCGGCCAAGGTACGAGTTCTTCTAGTTTATTTCAATATACCGAAAGTGGTCATAAAAAGTTTCTTGGAAAATTTGTTTCTGTTTTGATTCTTCCTTTTAATCATGCGCATAGAAATCATTATGAAAATTATACTAGAGGTGCATTTAATCCATCTAGCACTAGGATTTCACAAAATAAATTGACTCGCGATATTGAAAAAATGGCCGGTGAGTATAAATTGAATTTGATTTCAATATTTGATAGTTTGCCTCATAGTATCTCTATATGTTCGGATATTTGGACGGATTCCTTTTATAATCATAATCATATGAGAATTAATTGTCATTGGATTGATAATTCTTGAACTTTGCAAAAATATTTATTGTATATAGAAAGTTTGATAGTCAGCATAATGCAGTGAATATTTCGCTCAAAATATCCACGGTTTTGTCCGAGTATCATTTAGCTAACAAATTTTTTTCAATTTCATTTGATAATGCCGCCGCTAATACGGCTAGTTTAAATTTGTTAAAAACTTTTGGTCAACCCGCTATTGGCGGCAAATTTTTTCATGTTAGATGCATTTGTCATATTTTGAATTTATGTGTTAAAGATGGTTGAACTCTTTTTAAATCTAAAATTCAACCGATTAGGAGTGCTATATATTATCTACGTTCCCACGATTCGTTTCAAAAAAAAAGGCGAAGATTTAGCCGAGCCAATCAATTGCATCCAAAAAATATTTCAAGTGATGTGCCAAATCGTTGGAACTCTTTTTATAAATTACTTAATGATACTTTTGAATATAGAGAACCATTGTGTGCATTTTTTAATAATGAAGATGTCGATTTCACTTTGTTTTCGCATATGTGGGATGATTGTTATAATATGACGCCCCTTTTAAAAACTTTTAACGACGCCACCGTGACTTTATTCGGTGTTTATTATCCTACCTCCTTAATACTTGTTGATCAATGTATTCAAATATTACTTGTTAGTAATGCTTTACTCGATAACACTGAATTAGGTGAATGTATTGCTAGTATGTTGAGTAAATGGGTCAAATATTTTCTGTACATTCCCAACGTTTTTTTGATTGCAAATATTTTAGACCCGAATTATTCCAATTCCTAACCATCTTAGTGTTGCTCACCAAGCAAACATGTCTTTAGTTCAACTTTTTAAAGATTACAATGAATCTTCTAGTGATGATGTTAATGTGTCCCCTTCCCCTTCCCCCACCACTTCTAATACAAGACCCAAAGACCCTCGAGGAGCTCTTCCTCCATATATGAGGTTGATTGAAGATACTAAACGAAAACGGCAAAGGGCTAGTGCTAATCGGTCAATGGAATTAGACAGTTATTTAGGGGCTTTTAAGCCGACTTCGTTTCTAAAAAAGCCCGATGGTATTACTAACGATCTTTTGCAGTTTTGGTCGAAAATGGCCAATATTTTTCCCACACTCTCTAGGATTGCCAAGGAGGTTCTTGTCGTTCATGTTTCAACAGTTTCTGTTGAACAAGCCTTCAGCACGGGAGGCTATATGTTAGATGAGCGTCGGTCTACCTTAACATCCAAAAATCTTGAAAATCAAATGTTGATTAACGATTGGGTGAAAGCCGAATCGCGAGAACAAGAAATACAATTGGATGAAGGTCAAGAGAGCGACTATTACGATACCACTTTGGGAAGCAACGACAACGACGAACAGGTAAGTAGGTAAGTGAGGTAACTATAAGAAATACGGGACTTTGATTCATTTTCGAGGATATGTAGGCAATTTAATTCTTATATTAAAATTTAAAATTTAATTTTAATTTTTAATAATAGAATTAAAATCAAGTCATTTTTTCTAACTTATTTTTTTCAAAAATAAAAATAAATTCGAACTACGTGGAGTTTGATTCCTTTACGAGGATACATAGGCAAGTTAATTATAATATTAAAAGTTAAAATCTTAATTTTTAATATTAGAATTAAAATCAAGTCCTTTTTAAAAAAAAATATTTTTTTTAAACTTTAATTTAATTTGTAATGTGAATTTGTTGTGTTATTTTGAAATAAATGCCATCATCTTGTTAATTTGGTTGTTTGTAATATTAGCATTAAACCAAGTCCTTTTTATTTTATTTTTTTCAAAATAAATGAAAACTTCTTACTTCAAAAACTCAATTATTCAAATTTTATTTATCTCATTCTAATTCTATTTAAGTTTCAACTCAATTTTTATTTAAACTTTTAAATTTAATTTAAACAAATTTTAAAAAATTAAAAGAAATATAAAAATCGGTGGTTAACCGGTTTAACCGTAACCTTAACCAGTTCTCAGCCGGTTAGGTTACGGTAAGCCAAAACCAGTTAAATTAACCGGTCGGTTAATAACCGGATTAACACGTCTACAAATAAGTCTCGGTCCATCGGTTGACTCATCCCACCCTCGAATGAGTGGTCCTGAGTAGGTATGGCAATGGGCCGGGACGGGTACTAGAGGACCCGGACCCGCTCCCGTCCACCTAATGGGCCGGTCGGGTCGTCCTGTCATGGGTCGCGGGGCGGGTCGACACGTTATATATATATTTTTTATTAAATTGAAAATTAATTTAATAATACATATATTATTATAAAAATTAAATATAAGATAAAAAAAATTCAAAAACAATACTAAATGTAAAAAAATAAATAATAATTCATATAAAATAAATATTTAAAATATATTTAAAATTTTAAAATATACGACGGGTCGGACCGGATCGTGTACCCGCGGGGCGGAGACAGTACCCGGACCCGACCCGCCACGGATCACGGGGCAGGGCGCCCCAAACGGCACGGGGCGGGGCGGGATTGCCATCCCTAGTCCTGAGTTTTAATATCTTATAATCCCCAAAACGATTAGGTCTATTTTGTCCGAAGTTAAAAAATTACAGTCATAATGAAAATTGGCCCGTCCCACCCCGATTTATACAATTGACAATTATGTACCAATATGGCCGAGTCACACCTGACGTACGGTTTTTAGAAAAAAGATTTTTTTTCCCTCCCAAATTCTACCTTATTTGACATTTTCCCTTCTAATTTTTATTATTAACTTTTTCACACTTTATTTCTTAAACTTAGCATTTTTTACACTTTATCTATTTGAGCTATTTTCGACGAAAATTATTGACGAGAATTATTTTCAACTAAAATTTTCGAATAATTGAATGGTAAAATCGTTATTCCATACACAATTTTCCAGCAGACCATGAAAAAAAGTTATATGAAAGGATAATTTTGTCATTCAATTGTTCGAAAATCCCAGCCAAAAATAATTTTCCAAAGATAATTAAAAAGATAAAGTATAAAAATCGTACAATTAAGAAGGTAAAATGTACCTAAAAAGACTAAAAATTAAAATACCAAATTGAATAGAGTTTGAAATTTTGAAAAAAAAAAAACACTTCTTTGTGATATTATTTGTTCAGTGGCTAACTATGAGTCTATCCCAAATATCCACCACAAGCGGCTTGCTCATCCCAACCCATGGATACCCTCTCAGCTGCCTCTGTTTCCTCATTCAAACTCCCCACCGCCCTTCACCCCAAATCCCATGAACTCCACCTTTTCAAGCACCACTTTTCTCAACAATTTACAAAACAAAAGAATCCCAAGGTATCAAAAAACTTCAATAATCCTCCGTTACTCAACTCGTCATCTCAACCAAACACCACCTTAAGAACACCCAAACAATCCTTAAAACTGCAAGAATCCCATCAAAACCCATCCACCGGCTACGCCGTCGCACTCTTGGACGCTGCGCGTTGCCACGACGCGCTTGAATCAGTGAGCAGGGATGTGAAGAGGCTGTCCAGATGGCTTAGCAGCGAGGAAATAAATAGTATAGTTTCCAATCCTTGTGTGGGAAAGAATGAAAAGGCAGAGATATTGAGAGAGATTGTGAAAAAGGGCAAGTTTCATAAGTATTTATCGAAGCTGGTTAAATTGTTGGTTGAGAAAACTAATTGTAAGGTGGAGATGGTGAGAGAGGTTTTGGTGGAGTTTCGAAGGATTTATGATGAGCTGGCGATGAATGGCTTTGATTGTACGACTACTGATCAAGTGGTGGTGGTGTTGGTCTCGTCTGGAGTGAAAATGGAAATAAATCAAGTTTTGGAGGTTGCTAAGAGAGTTCAAAAGATTAGTGGGGCTGTGAGAGTATCGGTGAGGCAACTTGTTGATGATAGATTGTATTCATCGTTTGCTGTTTAACTGAAACTTGATGTTTAAAACAGGACTTTTCTTTTTCCTTCAAAAAGATGATTATCATTTTGATGCAATTATCAATACGATGATCCTTTGACTGTATTTTTATTGTTATGCTTCATTGCATTTCACCACAGGTCTATGTTGGTTATTGTGTGTATTTTCTTTTTTCTATTTTTTTTTTCCAAATCCGAATCGTTGGGCAAATATCGAGTTAGACTTAATAATTTGTAAATCACCAGACAAACTTTGTGTAATAGACATATCCATAGGTGGAATGGTGGTGATTCTAATTTTTATGGAGGCGTACACATGGGAGCGTCTCACGACCAAAGTCTTTCGTGTAAGATTAGAATGTGTGCTCGTGTTCACTGTATGAACAATAATAGAGTAATTGTAATTACAAACAATTGAAACTATGTTATTATTCAAACAATAGAACCAGAACATAAAATTAAAATTAAATGACTCACCATTATAAACTAATATGAGAAATAATCCCTCTTTCCTCTCGAACTCCTTTTATTGAGATATAGTGTTTGCTCTTATAATATACAAGTTGAATCAAGAAATCCCTACTAAATAAAACAACCTTGTATTATCTATCTTAACTACTCGTTTGTCGATCTCTCATCTTTTTGACGAGCACCTTAGACTCCTTCCAGTTGCTCACCGATGACCTCTTGTCACTGCTATGTCCAGGACATTGAACTCTCTTCAAGTGCGGATCACAATGTCCCGTCGGCTATAGAAAAGCTGTGCGAGTTGATGTTCAAACAGTGTCTCTCCTATACTAGATCAAGTTCATTATAAAGGGACTAGATGTATTTTCTCTCTAAAAATACATCTCAACAATAGAAGAATGAAAACTATTTAAAGGTCTTGAAAGTTGATGTCTTTTTAAGGAAAGAATTTTTAAAAATCATTACTTAACAAGAATGATCACGGGCCAAGAAGACTGATGTATTTTCAAATAAAGTATCTCTAAAGATCTTTCCTTATCTTGAATAAACATAGGCTAAGAGAGTTGATGCTTGTAAATATAATATTTTCAAAATAAACAATCGATAATGTATTTGTAACTAACATGTCAATTCACATTTTAACATTTAGAAAAACAATAATTTGATTTTGCAGTTGCATACCTAGAACTCATCTACCTTTTATTTAAAATATTCAAATTATAATCGAAATGCTAAAAACTAAAGCTTTGATATTTTACATGGTTCTGAAAATCGGACCGGACCGGCCGGTTCAACCGGGAACCGGTCACCACACCGGTCCGGTTTTCATGTAAAAATCGGTAGTCTCAAAAACCGGTCAAATCGGTCATGAATCGGTTGGACCGGCGAACCTGTGACAGGTTCAACCGGTTTTTTTGAGTTTTTTTTTTTTGCTTTCTAATTTATATTAAATAAAAATTGACGGGGTTTTATTTTTTTTTTATTTGGAGTACAAATAAATACAAATTATGATGGTTGATTTTATTTCATATTGAAGTTGTTGGACTTGGAGTGATGATATAAGAATTGAACAATTTTATTTGATTTCTCTTCATTATATTTAATTCAACTACATTTTTGTATGTTGTATTGTGGTTGATGAATTCATATTTATTCATATGGACTCGTTGAATTGAATTTTAAAATATTTTATAATCATATATTTTATTAAATTAATTTATTTTATTTATTTATAACATATTTAATAGTGGTATACATATATACATACATACATACATACATACATACATACATACATACATACATACATATATATATATATATATATATATATAACCGGTCCGACCACGGTTGGACCTGTGAACCACTGAACCTATAGCTTACTAGTTTGATGACCGGTACGATTTTCAGAACAATGATATTTTAAAAGATAACAATGATAAAGCTCAATTAAGTTGTTTGAAATAAAGTTGTAAAACACGAGTCTTGATCTTCATTCTCTCTCTAAAAAAACAAAAAGCTTCCTTCTCTATAAAGAGAAAAACCCAACCCTAATCTTGTTCTCCTTTTCTTCTCGCCGCCTCCCCACAATCTCTCCCCGACTGGCCCAGATGGATTTGTTGTTCCACCCCATCGCATGTACTTATTCAGTTAGATCATTGGAGGGAATGATGGGGGAGGGGTGGTCCAGATCTCACCCCTCCATTTTTGTTGTTTTTCCCCGATCTACTTTTGTTGGGGGAAGATAGTGATGGAAATGTCAAATCGATGGTGTTATGGATGTTGGCTTCCGTTCTTGAGCAACTTAACTTTGTTGCTCGAGTTGTATGATTCTTCACCATGGGAGGAATCGTCGCACGAATTCGGTGATTGATAGGCTAAGTGGGAGTGGAAGTGGTTGTGGCGTAGAAGAAATGGAGGGGCTGTTAGTTTCTTTTTGTGTTTAGATCCTGTTTGTTCTGTTGTAAGTGGGTTTTAGTTTATTTTTTGTTTTTGTTTTGTGGTTTCTTTTCTTGACTCATTGTATGTAGCGGGGTGGTGACCGCGCGTCGTTACGCGATAAATTTAATGTTTTTATTTTTCTTCAACTTTTCTCCACTAACTAGTAGAAGTGGTAAGTAAGAGTCGATCCCACAAGAAGTGTGGATTAATTTGTGATTATTCTTATTTAATTAAAAAGATAAAAAAGGGATAAAGTATGATGAACTAACTAATTAAATAACCAAATTAAATAAATAGAGAAGATCAAAGTAATTAAATTCAAACAAATAAACACATACGAGAAATTAGTAATAAAGAGAAAACTTCAGTCCAATTTCAGTTTTCGTCCTCGATCGATTCATCTAATCAATTATAATATTATAATTACTTTGCATATGAAACTATTAGCCCTAAGTAGCAATAAGTTTTGCTACTCGAATTTACCCTTACCGAATATTTAATCAAAAGCTCTTCGATCAAACCAAATTAATGGACAACCTAAAATAAGCTCTCTAGATTTAATCCAATAAAAGCATTAGACGTTAGGTATATAGGCTAATATAAGCAATAAACTCATAAACTCAATTTATTTAACTTATGTTGTGTTATCCCTAACAGATTGCTACAAGTGAAATAGAAACGATAACAATTACGGTTGTATCCTTATATCTAGCAATTGATATCTAACCCTAATCTAGGTTATAAATCTAACTTAGAAATTAAATAACCATGACAATAAAATATAATAACACAAATAATTTCATACGAAGACAAAATAAATATTACGGGAATTAATTAGAACATAATCAATCGATGGATTTCAGCATCACAAGGATCGGAATTAATTAAACTACTCACTCATGGTGTTCATAATGTTATAAAAGAAAAGTAAATAATAAAATATTAGTTAGTTTCTAAAGTGGAGGAAAGAACATAATCGAAAGTGATATATCTCTCTTCATATCCCCTGCTGCGTGTATATGATTTTTCCTTTGTTATCGGGTGACCCAATAACAGAGAGCCTGCGGAAATTCAGACTTGAATAACTTCTACAATATGTATCCTGCTCCTCTCGTGGAAATCTAACTCCATTTTTCTCTTCTAATATCTCCTCCCTTTATATTGGATACGATATTATCATTTTCTCTCACCAAATCCTTCTTAAAAAAGGAATCTTGTTTTATTTCCTTTTTTATTCCAAAAATCCAAATAATAACTCCTCTCTTATAATCCTTCAAAGGTAAGGTCTCCTCCTATTGCTCAAGTCTGCTGATGCAGTTGTGTCCTTTTTAAAGGCGCGCTGGAGTTGGGCCTGCTTGTTTTGTGGGCCCACGACTCTAAATTTCCGAATCTGCATTGGCACTGTGTTATGCAGTGTGGATGACAGGCCCAGTGTCACCGGTAACACATCAACATTGTTTGCTATGTACTCGTACACTTTTCTTCTTTTTTAATAAAAAAAAATATGTCGATAAGAAGAAAAATCAAATGCGCAAATAAATAAAATGCATATAAGTATATGATTTTAACACTGAAAATTATGCGCGTTTTTTACTTATTAGGTGGGCTCTAGCTCGTGAAAATGTATCAAGCATAAACGACAAAATAAAATGTCATGCAAGCGCCATGCATACGTCACAAGCGGATGATAGCTCATGAAGACGTTATGAACTAGAACTTTTGTCTTATTCTCAACCAATTGTATGTGTACAAGTATAAGGGTTCTAGTGGCTTCTACTAGGGTTAGATGGATATATATAGTGTGATTGTAACCATTCTTTTAATCAATTAATGGAAAACCATACACATTTCGGCCGCATTGTCATTTTTTTCTTTTTCATGTTTTGGTTTGCTGCTTTAGCAACTTTCACATAGCTGTGCAGTTTCTCTCACGTGGTATCAGAGCTCCATTACTGTGTTACACAGTTTCTCTCATGGTTTCATGGATATTGTCATCACTCACTGAGAGCCTACTCAACATAACTATGGGCTTAACTAATGCATCTGATATTTGGAAATCAATTTAAAACACATTTGCCAACCAGAATAAGGCAAAAGTGATGCAGATACGGCTAAAATTGCAAGTCTTGAAGAAAGGAAACATGAGTATTAGAGATTTTTTTAACAAGGTCAAATCTTGTGATCTGTTGTTAGCAGCTGGAGAAAATATGTCTGAATCTGATCAGGTTCTTTATATCTTAGGAGGACTTGGTTCTGATTACAATTTATTGCTTCTCTCTCTTACATCTAGGGCTACTACTCATCCTGTTACTCTTACTGAGGCTCATTCAATCCTTCTCAACTTTGAAAATAGATTGGAGACATTGGAAAATCAATTTGAGAATGTGTAAGAGAATGGTTTTCTTTTTTTTTTTTGTAAATCTCTCCACTGGCAGCAGAGGAGGTTTTCATCATGCAAATAGAGGTAGAGGTTTTAACAGCAATATTTCAGGATCAGACAATAGAGGTAGAGGAGCCTCCTACTGAGGTGGAGGCTACAACGACAGAGGAGGAAGAGGAAATTTCTACAAACTAAATACCAGATATGTCACTACACTGGTCACATTATAGACAAATGTTATAAAAGGCTGAACATGGATTTTTCTCCAACAAATAGCTCTGGAAATACAAATTATCAAGTCTATCTATATCAAAATAATCATATGAGTGCAAATGTTGCTAGTGGAATGGATCATGATGCAAAGGATGATAGCTACTGGTATACTGATTTAGAAGCTACAAATCACATCATTTATGATCTCAGCAATCTTAATATGGTCACTTACTATCAAGGAGGAGAGAAAATTCACATGGAAAATGGCACAATTTTGTCAATTTCTCATTTTAGTAATTCATTTGTTAAATCTTCTTCTTGTAAAGATTCTGATCCCTCATTCTTGATAAAGAACCTATTACATGTGCCATACATTACAAAGAATCTAATCAGTGTGTCTAGATTTGATAAGGATAACAAGGTATTCTTTGAATTTCACCATTCTTCTTGCGTTGTGAAGGATCCAATCGCAGGAATGGTACTTCTCAAAGGGACAATTAGAGAAGGCCTTTAGGATATGGACAGTTCCAATAAGATTTCATTCTTGAACTGTTTCAACCTCACCAGCATCAGACCTCAAGAACCAAGCCTTTCAGATCATGTTATTCCTTCAAATTCTCATTTTTTAATAAATTAAGCTGAGATTAAGAATAAAGCCACATTGGATGTTTAGAATTTCAGAATGGGACATGCACCCTTAGATATTATTAAGAAGGCTCTTGCCACTTGTAAGATTAGTTTTTCAGATGATAATGTAAGTGATGTTTTTTGTTCTTCATGTATGAAGTCTAAATTTCATAGATTACTCTTTTCTGATTCTCATAGAGTGCATCACAGTGAGTTTGACCTAGTGCATAGTGATTTTTGGGGTCCAACTCCTGGTTTTGCTCATCACATAAACTTCATTGATTATGCCACCAGGTTTACCTAGACTTACTTTATTAAGAACAAATCTGATGCACTTAGGGCATTTTTGCATTTCAAGACTCTTGTTGAGACTCAATATAACAGTAAAATAAAAGCCTTACAAACTGATGGAGGAGGAGAGTTCATAGCAATGAGAAAATTCTTGTATGAAAATTGGATAATCCATAGAATGTCTTGTCCATACACTCCACAACAAAACGGAATTGCTGAAACAAAGCACAGACACTTGGTTGAAGTAGGTTTAACATTACTTGCTCATTCTCATATAACAACAAAACATTGGGATATTGCCTTTTCAGCTGCTACCTACATCATTAACAAAACACCCTAAAAATCATCAATTACAAAACTCCTTTTGAAGCCTTAAACAAGCATAAACCAAACCTACACATCGTTAATGTCATACCACGTGAGAAGTGTTCCATGTGAATTTCCTTTATTCAATCGGAGTTTCCACATTATGGTCAACCACACAAAAATATTCTTCTTTAATATATTCTTAGAGTTTATCGCAATAGTAATTCTCCTTAACATATTCTAGAATTTAGTGGAGGATTTGTAGTATTCTTTATCTTGACCTTTGATTTCATATGTATCATTACTTTGTTCATTGTATTCTTCTATATAAATGGTAGACAACAGCGAATGGGACTATCCCATATAAAAAAAATAAAATTGTACAATGAAATTTATATTTATTATTTTACCGATCAATTAATTGTATATTCAAATATTCATTTGACAATTACTTTCAAATTAGTGTTATATGATAAAGTATCAGAGTATATACATGCATGCATAAGCTGTCAAACCTTCTGCAGTCAATATTTTTCTTATCACTTTTGCAGACATGTCTCTATCAAGCAGCTATTTCATAATTGTTTACCTTTTCTATTATGGTATCAGAGAAGGTTAGTCCAACCTGTCTCTATACCTTTACCCTTTCCCATTTTCTTTAAAAATTATCAGCCTCCATTGCTTTAAATCTTACTTATGGCATCTGGATCTAGAGAAAACAATCCTGTTGTTGGGACCAACACACAGCTCATAGTAATCACTGTCATTCAACCACAACCACAACTTATCACTGTCAAGCTTTCTGAATCTAACTACTTACTATGGAAACATAAAGTTTTAACCACTGTGCGAGGTTATGGCCTTGAAGGTTTTCTAACCGGATAAACTATTTTCCCATCAAGAGGTAACTCCTTGACTCCATCTCAAGAATATGTTAATTGGATTTAGCAAGATCAACTTCTTATTTCATGGCTGCTAAGTTCTCTTTCTGAAAGTATGTTGGTTAACACCATCGGTTTAAATACCTCCTCCAAAATTTGGAATTCCCTAGAGCTGGACTTTACTACTCAATCAAGGGCAAACGTTATGTAATTTAAACCCCAGTTACATAACCTGAAAAATGGTACTCTGTCAATAAGGTGAAATCAAGGTATGATGGTTTAGTGCTAGACAGACATTTATTGATGATGATCAAATGTCATCCATTCTTGATGGTCTAGGCTCTGAGTATGATTTTGCGTCTATTTATATAAAATCCAGAGTTCTCCATAGTTCTTTAAGAGAAGCTCAAGCCCTTATGTTAACCTTTGAAGTAGAATTGAGAGAGTAAGTAATTTCAATGCTGATGGATATAAGTGATCTGCAAATGTTGCTTCTCAACATTTTTTTTTCCTGGGAATAGAGGAGCAAACAACAGAGGGGGATATTCAAACTAAGGAAATAGAGGGGGAGTTAACAGTAGCAGAGGGGGATTCAGAGGAGCAAGAGGAAATTGCAGAGGAAGAGGTGGCAAGACAAACTATTATAGCAACATCAAATGTCAAATCTGCCAATACAATGGTCACACTGTTGATAGGTGCTACAATAGATTTGATCAGAATTTTTCTGCTTTCGAGAACAAGAGAACAACTCCACATGCTACCAAAACTATCAAGGCATGGCAAACATTGTAAATCTTAGTTCTTTTGTCTCATTTAATGGTTCAGAGGGCATACAAGATGCTTCATGGCTTCTTGAATCTAGGGCAACCAATTACATTACCTCCGGCTTCAGCAATCTGAACACAGCTTCAGACTACATTAGAGATGACAAAATTAAAATTAGAAATGGATCAGGTTTGCCTATAACTCATATTGGCTTATCTATGTTGAAAACTGATCACAATAGTCCTCATTCCTTCATCCTTAAAAACCTTTTACATGTTCCACACATAACAGAGAACCTTATTAGTTTTTCTCAAATTTCTAAACACAACAATGTCTTTTTTGAATTTCATCTTTTTGTCTGTTTTATGAAGGACAAAGCCTAGAGGAATATTCTCATCCAAGGCAAGCTTTGGAATGGCCTCAATAACTTTGATCTTGTTCAGGAAAATTCTCCAGCACCTTCACCTAGTCACAAGAAAACCTATCTGTCCAATATCAATAATAAATGCAGCCTCAGCCTTTGGCACAATAGATTAGGACATCCATCCTATGACATTGTAAAATGAGCCATCAGTAGTTGTAATCTTTTGTTTTCTGCTAATGAAATAAAGACATTGTGTTCTTCTTTTCAAATGGGAGAAAATCAAAATTTACCTTTCCCTGATTCTAAAACTGATAGTTATGATGTTTTAGATCTTATCAACTCAGATCTCTGGGGGCCTTCTCCTATAATTTTTGATGATGGACACAGATACTATGTTAACTTTGTGGATCATAAGCCAAAGCTCACTTGGATATACTTTCTTAAAGTCAAATCTGACACTGCCAAGTGATGGAGGCACATAACACAAACCCCTAACCACTTATCTCCTCCAAAATGGGATACAACACGGAATGTCCTGCCCATACACACCTGAGCAGAATGGTAGTGCTGAAAGGAAACATAGGAACATAGTATAAATCGGATCATCAATATTAGCTCATTCATATGTTCCTCAAAGATTTTGGGATCATGCTTTTTCTACTGCTACCTATCTTATTAACAGAATGCTTAATAAGAGCCCACATTACATATCGCCGCTTGAAGCTTTGATAGGACATAAACCTGATTACACATTCCTGAAGGTCTTTGAATGTTGTTACTCATACCTAAGGCCTTATAATAAACACAAACTGGAATTCAGAAGTCAACCATGTGTGTTTCTTAGTTATAATGCAATACAAACTCTACAAAGTGTTAATTCCCAACAAGAAAGTCATCATCACTAGACATGTAGTGTTTTATGAGAATCACTCTCCTTATCACTTGAAGACCAGTTCATCGATCCACAATAATACTCCAAATTCAGTTATTCGAACTCCTATCTTCACTGATCACAGCCCAAACTTCAATAACCTCACAAATCCATCACCAGCTTCCATTCAATCTCCTCCTACCCACTCTCCACCTCCACATACTCAAAACATAAAAACCTCAAGCTCCAATACTCTATACTCTTCTTTAAATAACACATAATCTCCTCATCACTCCAATTCCAACTCTTTAATCCAAATTGGTTAGTTCTATATAGATTTGCCAATATAGAATTAAGGTATATCAAATGATCATGTTTCTTTACTAACTCTCCAGTGCAGGTTGCTCAAGACTCTCCTCCTAAGCTTCACCCTATGATTACCAGGTCCAAAGAAGGCATATTTACACCTAAGGTGATCCTCAAGTCTCTCTCAGAAGATACTTAACCTCATTCTCATATTGAGGCTGCAGTTGTGCCAGAATGGAAACAATAAATGGAAAAGGAATATCAAGCCTTAATTTCCTACAGTACTTGGTTTTTAACTGAGTTTCCTCATGGAAAAGAAGCTATTGGATGCAGGTGGATTTTTAAACTTAAAAGGGAATGATATGGTTCCATTTCCAAGCACAAGGCCAGACTTGTGGCCAAAGGATATAGTCAAGTTCCTGAAGTAGATTATAATGAAACATTTAGACCTATTGTTAAACCTGCAACAATAAGAATGGTGTTGTTTCTTTCTATCTCCAAAGTCCAGCCACTCAGAAAACCTGATATTGATAATGCATTTCTTAATGGGGGTCTAGACATAGAACTGTATATGGTTCAATCCCGTGGAGAACAAAATCAACTCCATGTCTGTAAGCTACAAAGATCCTTGTATGGTCTCAAACAGGCTTCAAGATCTTGGTTTATTAAGCTTGGCAGTGTACTTAATTCCTTGGGATTTCAGTCATCCAAAGCAGATTCTTCTTTATTCTACGGTCATAGCCCCTCGGGAAGTGTATTTCACCTTGCATATGTTGACATCCTAATGACTAGTAATGATAATACTACAACTTGAAGGATCATAACTACACTCAGAAAACGTTTTTCCTTGAAAGATCTTGGTTCTCCCCGTCTTTTTCTGGGACCAAAATTATCTCCTACAAATAATGGTATGTTTGTTTGTCAGAGTAAATATATTAAGACCATTCTTCAAAGGGTCAACATGGCTGAATGCAATGGAGTGAGCAGTCCTATGTTTACAACACCAATTTTATCCAAATATGAAGGCCAACCAGTTGACAATGCTACATTGTACAGACAAATCATTGGTGCCCTTCAATATGCCACCATCACAAGCCAGATATCTCATATAGTGTTAACAAATGCAGCCAATACATGCAGACTCCTCTACACACTCATTGGAAAGCAGTCAACTGAATAATCAGGTATTTGAATGGTACTATCAATTATGGGTTAAACTTCACAAAAAACACAAATTCGCAATTGACTGCCTTTGTTGATGTTTATTGGGGTTCGAACATAGATGACGAAAAATCAACCACCGGTTTTTGCATATATCTAGGCAATAACCTTATCTCTTGGAGCAGTAAAAAATAAAGAACCATAGCAAGGTCCAGCACAGAAGCAGAGTGTAGAGCATTGGCTGCTGCCACCTGTGATATTATCTAGCTAAGATCATTGCTAGTTGAATTGGACATTCTCAAAGGTTTCCCACTACTGTTTGGGTTAACAACCTAGGTGCAGTTCTTTTGTCTCTCAATCCTATTCATCATCCATGAGTGAAATACGTATAAATTGATATACATTTCATCAGAGAAAAAGTAGGTACCATAACTATTTTGGTACATAATATACCGGTTGTGCATCAAACTGCAAACATTTTAACTAAGCCTCTCGGTGGACAATTCTTTACTCGTTTAAGAAACAAACTTTCAGTGGGGCCAAATCCGAGTACGAACTGAGGGGGGCATATCAGAGTATATACATGCATGCACAAGCTGCCAAACCTTCTGCAGCCCGTTAGAGTCTCACAACTGGCTTTATAGTTGTTGCTTTGTCTTTATCTGTCAGCTACACGTGTGATGATCTAGGGTGATAGATTGGTGAATATTTATATCCCCTACAGTGCTCCTTATAAATCAATTAATGCAGTCAATATTTTTCTTATCACTTTTGCAGACATGTCTATATTAAGCAACTATTTCATAATTGTTTACCTTTTCTATTATAAAGTTATCAGGTTGGGTTATCTAATCAAAAATTCATTAGAAATAAGTAAGCTAATCATAATATTGTATATCGTGATAAATTGTACCATGCACCGAGTGCACAATTTATGGTGCACTCGGCTTCTACTCCAGTATTTTGTTTGATAAATATGTATATTATGTGTATGGGTATGATTGATATGAAAATTATTGTTTATCATCAATCATATTCATCACAATATACATATTTGTCGTACATAAATCATATTAATCATAGAGAACATTCATAATACAGAACACATATATCCGTCACACATAAATCATACAGAACATACATATCAGTCATATGAAACATCTATTTTTATCACATAAGAATATGGATATATTTTTCATCCAAATGCATAATATACATCCTCGTATATCTAGTCTCTATTAATATTAAGAAAAAAAATAGTTGATATTAACTTACTCAACATTAGTTGAGATAGTTCAAATAGATAACCCAATTTTACGCGCCCAAATGAGTCATACTAGTTCATGCAGAAATCTACATCATAATGGAACATTTCTTAAGAAATCTATACATAGATTACTAGACCATATGTTTGGATGGAGGAGATTACTAGTTTAATTTTAAATTCTCTGTTTTCGTCGTCTCCTTTTCATTTTTCTTTCTAAAATTCACTGTAACATCAAGAAATTCTAATTTTCTCTTTTTTTCTTTTTGAAATTCAGTGGAGCGTAAGAAATTTCTCGTCGGGACAACAAAGAGCCTCTAAAAATTTGTTGTGGTGCGTGCTGCTAGCTATCATTCGACATAGATGAATATTTCTGATGTAGAAGTTATTGTTCTAAAACTACATACATTATCATATGCCAATAAACACTACATGTCTTCATCATTAGATGTGACCAAATGAAACTCAATTCATGGGTAGGGTTGGGAAAATCACTGATACTGCACGTACCATACCAACAAAAATCAATTATACCGCATTTTTAGATACCGAGATCTTTGATATGGTATGGTACCAACGCATTATGATTATGAGATATTTCTACTTAGTGTGTGTGTGAAGATCGTAGTACTACTATTACTACTACTACTAATAATAATAATAATCTCAAAATAAAATTTTATTGAATTTTGAATTAAATATTTCAAGTGAGTATGAGCTTTTTTTACTTTTATAATATATGTCTGTGTGAATATCGTCTAAAAAAACTAGTTATATACATTAATAATAGACTTAAAACCAAAAATTTATTAAATTTCAAAATTCCAAAAGTTCATGTGAATTTGATTAAATACATCTCGAAGTATATGTGATTGATAAAATGCATTATGAACTATACGAAATTGATAAAATGCAACCTCAAGTGAGTTCCGGTGTGTCGGGCTGGTTGGCCGGAGAATATATTTCAAAATCTCATATAATATAAGATGCATTTTATAACAAAAATATATTAGAATTCAAATCCAAAAAACATGCACAGTACAAGATTTGAAAAAAAACCCTAAATATAGATACCCTCATAATTGCATGGCCAGGTAAATTTTATCCGATGTATTTTTTTCTGTGCTCTTTTTACCTTTCAATCTGAATGGACCGGGCATTGGACAATTGGAGGATAATTGTTGAGGGAGCTTGACTATTTTTTTAGCTTTTCAGGTAATCCCAGATCCAAAGTTGATCCCAATACGCTGGACTTGGTCGAATCACTTTGTTTAAGTCATTAAGTAAAGTCCTTGTTCCCTGACTCGTGGTCAGTTGAAAAGTTTTTTGTCAAAAAGAAAAATCTTTCCTCAGATTTTCCTAGGAAGGCTGGTTCAAAGTCTTGTAATAAATAGTGCTCCACCAGCTGTTTTATTTATGATATTACTAGTATAATGTATCTGCTTTTACGAGTGCTGTCTCTTAATGAGAACATATATGTGCGTAATTGTGTATATAGGAGTATATATTGTCGATGGGATCGAGTTTATTTGTTTATATTTGATCCACGAAAAAAAAACATGCGCGTGTTTTTTTGGACAACTTTATCATTGACGCCTTCAGATACGTACACGTATCTAATTATCTACTGTTGGCTAGGGTGCAAATAATACATAAGTTGACGTATATATAAGTTGATGATAGGAATATGGTGAATTTTAATCCTATTAATTTAATTATTTATTTTTAATAATATTTGCTTGTGTGGACTCTAGTGTTGATTAGAATGTTATAAGTAAAAGAGTAATATCTTAAAAGATAATTTATGTGGAACAATGACTCCTTCAAGAAAGTTGAGCTATAAATACTTGGCGTTTTCATTTGAGGAACAACAACGACAAGGAGGAGAAAAACAGAAATCTAGTACAACATTCTTGCTTCGTTTTCTTATTTATTCTTTGAGTTCATACTTGTTTGAACAAGAAGAGTTTTTAGGAGCAATTTCGTTTTCATCGTTTTATAATGTTATTAGAGTCCTTTTCATTGGATTTGTAAACACTTATAATAATATATCTTTTGGCCTACGGTCGCGTATCATTGTTGATTTATCTTTCTGTATATATGTTAGTAAGAGTGTTCCAACATTATTACTGACATCAACGTTCATACAAGTTATTGAAACCCTTCAAAACTTTCAATTGGTATCAGAGATCGATCACTTGACTCTACTAAGTGAGATTCCTGCGTACTTTGAAGGAGAACAATGGATAATGTAATGAACGCTGCAATCCGACCTCCTATGTTGGATGGAACAAACTACGTAATCTGGAAAGTCAGAGATGCGAGCCTATATAAAAACGATAGACGAAAGATCCTGGCGTGCAATTCTAACGGGTTGGGAGACTCCTAGGAGAGATGATCCGGACGGTGACATCATTTTAAAAAATAAAATTGATTGGACTGCAGAAGAACTTGTTACTTCAAATGCCAACACCAAAGCCTTGAATGCATCAACAGCTTTGTGGATGTGTCCTTATTCAGAATCATCTCCAACATGAAAACGGCCAAAGAAGCATGGGAGGCACTACAGCTTTTTTGTGAAGGATCCAGAGGAGTCCAAAGAACCAAATTAAGAATGTTGGCGACACAATTCGAAGTAATGAGAATGGAGAAAAGTGAGACCATTGCCAACTACAATGCAAAGTTTCTTGACATTTCAAATGAATGTCAATCTCTGGGATCCCCTATCTCAAATGAAAGGCTTTTGAGCGAATTCCTGCGATCAGTGACGGGAAAATTCAACGTGAAGATCACGGCTATTGAAGAAGCCAAAGACACCTCTGTCATGAGTTTTGATGAACTTGTTGGCTCCCTAAAGGCCTATGAGATGGAATTAAAACTCAAGCAACCAAAAGGGAAGAGTATTGCCCTCATTTCTGCCTCGGGTTCTGAAGATGAAGACCTTGACCTTGTTGCCATAGCATACGAGGCTGAGTATGCAAACCTAGATGCGGATGGCATTGCTCTCATCACCAGAAAACTCGGCGAGTTTCTGAAGAAAAAGAACATCTCAAGGAAACCTTTGAACAAGCACCTTAAGTCTGCATCTGAGCCCAGTACTCCTCAGCCCATGGGACAGTCTTCCAACAGGTTTCGAAGAAGATATTGAACTCCTATGAGTGCAAAATCTGAACCCAGGAATCAAAACAGCACCAAGGACTTGGACAATGTTCAGTATCATGAGTGCAAAGGATTTGGACATTATAAGTATGAGTGTGTCAATACACTAAGGAAGAATAATTTTATAGCCATGAGTGATGGAGAAGATGACGAGGAGCCAAAAGGAACCGAGGTGGTTTCCGCCATGAATGCCTGTGTGGTCTGGGATGACACTGACAGTATGGATAACATTGTGTGCTTGAACTCGTTCACCACAACTGAAAGTGATGAAAATGAAGATTTTGCTACGGCGTACGAAGAGTTGTATGAAAATTGGTGCAAACTTCTCCAGAAGGTCAAATCTCTCTCTAAAGAAAATGAGAGATTGACACGAGCTGACAAGGAACAACAATTTGTGGTGTTTTGTCTAGAAGCTCTTTTGACAAAACGAGAAGAAGAACTGGATAGAACCAGGGGGAACTCTCAGCAGCTATGATGACACTCAAGAAACTCAACACTGGATCAACCAGACTTGATGAAATCCTGTCTATTGAACCATGGTCAGACAGGGGATAGGGTTTGAGGCTCTGGTCTTTGTCAAAGAAGGTGACAAATCCTCCGAAGGATCTGTCTCTATGGACAAAATCAAGCGAAGGAAGCGTACCTACATCTGTCATCACTGCTCAAAACCAGGTCACACCAGACCATTCTGTAAGAAACTCAAGTCAGAAAGAGAATCATGCCCGGGTAAATCAATGCCAGTGAAGAAATGTCCCAACATCAGAACTAACACCACTCGCAAAAACAGAATGGTGTGGGTAAGGAAGGAAGTCACCCAATGCAACATGATTTACATCTTTCTGAAGTCCGGAGTTGAAGACTAACGGTACTTTGACAGCGGGTGCTCCAGACGCATGACAGGATCGACTGAACACTTGACCAATGTTGTTCAGCATAAAGGAGGCAAAGTCCAATACGGTGGTGGAACGCATGGTCAGATTGTAGGAAAAGGCACCCTGAACGTTGAAGGGCTGCCTAAACTTCAGAATGTGCTACTTGTCAAGGTTCTAGCTGCCAACCTCATAAGCATTAGTGTTTGCGATGATGATCTTCATGTAAAGTTCAGCCGAGACACCTGTGAAGTCTTTGAAAACTTTGAACGATGCATTCTCACTGGAACTCGAACTACAAACAACTGTTACAGAGTAAATAGCAGGATCTGGTGTCAAAGTGCACAATCATCTGAGTCCAAATTGTGGCATCAAAAGATGGGACACGTCAATTACAAAATGATGAGAAAACATGTCAAGTCAGTGAGAGGAATTCCCAAGCTGGTCATTAACAAACCATCCGTATGTGGTGACTGTCAAAAGGGGAAACAAACCAGGGTGTCCCATCCAGTGATCCAACACTTCAACACCACTCGGTGCCTAGAACTGCTTCACATGGATCTTATGGGTCTTATCGAGGTAGAAAGTATGGGTGGTAAGAAATACTCGTTTGTTATTATTGATGACTACTCTGGGTTCACCTGGATTGAGTTTCTCCGTGAAAAATCTGAAACCTTTGAAAGTTTTCAAAAATTGTCCAAACGTGTCAGTAACAAACTCTCATTACAAATTGGCAGGATTAGGACCGATCATGGTAAAGAGTTTGAGAACTCATCTTTTCAAAAAATTTGTGACAAATATGGAATTTCTCATGAGTTCTGCTCACCAATTACGCCTCAACAAAACGGAATAGCTGAGCATAAAAATCGGTCTTTACAAGAAATGGCTCGAACCATGTTAATTTAAAAAATATGCCAAAATGATTTTGGGCAGAAGCTCTCAACACAGCATGTCATATTTCTAACCGAGTCTATTTTAGGGTAGGGACTTGCAAAACACCCTACGAGCTTCTTATGGGAAATAAACCTAACCTGAACTATTTTCGTGTTTTCGGTTGCGTATGCTATGTATTGAATGACAGATCRCACTTAACAAAATTTGATTCTAAAAGCYACAAGTGCGTCTTTKTGGGATATTCAGTAAATAMCCARMRTTATAGGGTGTTTAATTTAAGAACTCATACTATGCTTGAGTCTGTGAATGTCAGGTTTGATGAACTAGCAGGCATCTCTGGAAACTCTGCTGAAGATGATGTGGTTGATCTGATTCAAAGTCCACAGTCGTCTCCCCCACACACTCCAAGAGAAATATCTGAAACTGCACCAAGTGTCACTGAAAGTGCTGCAACACTTGAACCAACATCACAGGTACATACATTCGCTAATGGAGAAACATCTGAATCTGAAGAAGACTAGTCTGTTGAAGTAATCTCTGCACCTCTGGATAGAGATATACCCTCCAGGATACAGAAGAGTCATCCTACATCCCAGGTCATTGGATCATTAAACGAAAGAAGCACACGGAAGAAATAGATCAATTTCAAGGAAATAGTAAGACTGGTATGTATGGCCTCATGTTGTTCTCTAACCAATTACTCTTGTTTTGTGTCCACCATAGAGCCCAAGAAAGTGGAGGAAGCTCTTAAAGACGAATACTGGATAAACGCCATGCAAGAAAAATTGGACCAGTTTGCCAAAAATGACGTATGGGACTTGGTACCACAACCGTATGGTGGAAACGTCATTGGAACAAAATGGATCTTCAAAAATAAGACTGGTGAACTGGAAAATATAGTGAGAAACAAAGCCAGGCTTGTGGCTCAAGGTTATACTCAGGTTGAAGGTATAAACTTTGATGAAACGTTTGCTCCTGTAGCTAGAATTGAGTCTATTAGATTACTACTAGCGATTGCTTGTCACTTGAACATCACTCTTCACCAAATCTATATATATATTAAAGCAGAGGTCTGAAGAGAGAAAAAATGCCACGTAGGATTATTTTCTTTTTTTAGTTGTGTAGGAGTTTTATTAACATAATTATGATAGATACCATAATTAATAATAATGATGATTTGATTTAGTTTCTTTTTT
>BMAC01000164.1:1002177-1025767 GCA_014905375.1 Phtheirospermum japonicum
ACCATCTATGGTGTGAGAACTAGGGATGGTTCTCACCGAAATACATACATACATACATACAACTTAAGTATACATATATATAATTACTTATTTAAATATTTTAATATATTTTCTGCCAAAATTGATAAAGTCATTGATGTTATACATTTAACCAAGGGTGGTGTATTTCTCATCTATGGATATAGAGGACGCTTTCTACAAATCTAATAGTGGAATTATTAATGTAATATCTAACGACATAACTTCTCTTATTTCGAAAGGAAGAATTAGGCATTCTAGATTTAGTGTTCCTTTTAATATCCAACAATGCGCATCTCATTATTTGGAATGAATCTCCAATGATGCATAGCAATTATTCTGATACTCTAGACAAAATATTGAAAGACGTGATGAGATCGCAAAATAATTATAATACGCAGCTTTCATTTGGTAACAAAATAATAATTCTTTGTGGAGATTTTCATCAAGTTTTGTCGGTTGTTTCAAATAGCGCTGGACCAGGCATATTTCAAATGATGATCAAATCTTCGCATTTATGGACTCATTACATGGTTTTGAAATTGACCAAGAATGTGGTGCTGCAAAATCACAATTCAGATCTCGATTGTGTCAAGTTAAAAAAAAATTATCAATTCGATAAATAGTATACGGGATGAAATAGTTGGAGGACCAAACGATGGTATCGCTCAAACTGAAACCCAGGTTATCTATTGAAAGATGATGATGACCATGTTGCGTCAATTGTGGCCAGCACATATCCACAATTTGAAAAAACTACTGAATGTTTCGCTTATTTGCAGGGTCGTGCTATTCAATCCCTAACACTTGATGTCGTCGATTTGATTAATAAATATAGGATGTCATAAAATGATGGAGAATTAAAGTTCCGATTCAAACATTGACATATTGTAGGACGTCCACTCATCAAAGTTTCTAAACACCATTAAGTGTTATGGATTGCCGAATTATGAGCTAAAACTAAAAATTAGAATTCATCTCATGTTTTTTAGAAATATTGATTCATTTCCTTGTGTTGTGTAATGTTGGTTATTACAAACTTGATGGCCATATTGTATAGGCTAATATTTCTCAAGGAAGCAATGCAGGTGAATTGTTGTTCATCTCTAAAATGATTGTCACACCATCTAATTCGAGCTTGCCTTTCAAATCCCAAAGGGTGAAAATTTTCTCTGATTGTGTCATATACTATGATGATTAACAAAATTCAAGGACAATCTCTCTCTCACATTGGACTTTTCCTGAAAAATTCAGTTTTCAGTCATGATCAATTGTACGTTGCTATATCAAGTAGGGTGGAAAAATGAGGCACGACATGATTGACCGACATGAACATAACATAAAATAATAGGCTATGGGTTGAGGCTTATTGGATTCGTGCCTTATCTGGTTGACACGATAAGACACGTTAAGCAATGAGCTGATAACGCGCTAACTCGATAAACACGATAAGACCCGATAAGACACATTATCTGTGATCTTTAATTTATCATTAGTACATTTTTCATATTATAATTGTAAATGTATTTGAAAATTTGTATTGACAATTTTATAGATATGTATTATATCTATTAAGAAAATTATGTATTTTATTAATTAACGAGCCTAATGTGCTTAACGGGTAAGATTAAATAGATTCAGTATTTTTGTTTATCGTGCCTATCGTACCGTGTCGTACTTTTCATGTTTTTAGCGTATTGTTCGTGCATATGATTATCGTGTCGTGCCTTATTGTGCTGGCCCGATAAGAACCCGACACGATTGATTTGTCAGCCTTGATATCAAGGGTGACCAATTGTAAGGTTTTAAAAATATTGATCGACGATGATGAGAATAAACATTGTAATAAAATTACAAAAGTTTTGTATAAGAAAATTTTTCAGAATTTATAAACTACATTTCGTATAATAACAATTCTTCTATGAAACAGGTTATATTATTTTCAATACTTTTAGATCTTTAAATAATATTTAGATGATTTATATATATGGAGCAGTTATGGTAGTAAATATATTTAAATACTTTAATACATTTAAAATAATTATTTTTATTTTAAAAAAATAAAAATAAAAAATTATCGTGCAACGCACGGGCACAATACTAGTGGATATAAAAAGTGCTTTCTTAAATGGTGTTTTAAACGAGGAAGCATATGTTGAGCAACCCAAGGGTTTTGAAGATCCTCATAAACCACAATATGTTTTCAAACTAAAAAGGGCCCTCCATGGACTGAAATAAGCTCCTAGGGCTTGGTACGAGACACTCACTCAACATCTCCTTCAAATGAATTTTAAACGTGGTGAAGTAGATAAAACTATGTTCATTTTGAAAAATAATCGCAAGATACTAATTTCTCAAATCTATGTTGATGACATTGTGTTTGGTTCGAACTGTGATGAGCTACTCAAAGATTTTGTGACAAGCATGTCTACCACCTTCTAGATGAGCATGGAAGGTGAGTTATCGTTCTTTTTGGGGTTACAAACTAAACAGTTTAAGAATGGAGTTTTTTTGTCTCAGGGTAAGTATGCAAAAAATCTAGTGAAGCGCTTTGGGCTTGACAGTGCCAAGCATATGAAGACCCCCATGGGATCGAGTCAAAAACGGTCAAGTGATGATGTTAGTGAAAGTGTTGATCACACTGTGTACAGGAGCATGATTGGAAGTCTCTTGTACTTAACTACTAGTCGTCCAGATATCATGTATAGCATCTGTTTGTGTGCTCAATATCAGTCTAATCCGAAAGAAACTCACCTAAAGGCACTTAAACGCATAATTAGATACGTAGCTAGAACTTGAAATCTACGAATCTGGTATACAAAGGACACTAACTCTAATATTGTTGGATATACTGATTCTGATTAGGCAGGTGACGCTGATGATAGGAAGAGTACAACAGGTTGTTTTTTTTTTCTTAGGTAACAATCTGGTCTCTTGGTACAGCAAGAAGCAGAATTGCGTGTCATTGTCAACTGCCGAGGCCGAGTATGTGGCTACAGGTAGTGCTTGTTCTCAACTGCTATGGATGAAACAAATGATAGAAGAGTATGGGTTACAAAGTCATGTCCTTACTATTTTGTGTGATAATTCAAGTGCAATTGACATCTCAAGGAATCTTGTACAACACTCTCGAACAAAACACATAGACATCAGGCATCATTTCATTCGAGATTTGGTTGAGAGAAATGTTGTGAGTATTGAGCATATTGGAACTGAACATCAACTGGCTGACATATTCACCAAAGCATTAGACTACGCGGGATTTTCCAGATTAAGGAAGTCTCTTGGCTTATATTCTATCTGATTCTTGTTATCGGAAATGCTGCAGCACCCCTAGTAACATCAGCTGCAACATACTGTTTTCAACATGCAATTTTTTTTTCATAACACATAATAGGTCTTGCATAACTCACAAAAGCAGGAACATTGACGGTTTGAGTGTGATGTCAAAAGGGGCTGGAAGTTTTGAAATAAACAATTGTGGGCTGACTTTTGCAGAAATAAGTTTTCTCTCGGTGTGCACAAAAAATCGAATTAAAAGATTGAAGGATGTCCCAGCCAGTCATTCATGAATGACTATTTCTCTTACCAATGTGCTGAATTCAAAAACTAAAGATCCTTTCTATGTATTGTTAATATGTTAATTAAGTGGAGATTCTCTTTACTCCCGGACACAAATATCCTTAAACACAAATGACCTTGTCATTCGCCGAGTTAAGAATTGTCAGTTCATTGACTTTGTTGATCGGATGTCAGTGCCAATGCCATCACACAAAGAACCAACACTCTACTGCATTTGTGAACCGTATGTGTTTTCTCTTCTTTTAGGTCATTCCTTTCAGGCATACCTTAGGACATGCATATTTGGTGAATTTTGTTCTTAAAGTGTTTTTTGGTAAAGCTATGCTCATAACAAAAATCTGTTTTTCTCTTACTCAAATCTCATTATCTTTTTGATGACTTATTGCCAAGTGGGTTATAATTAGAGTCGTGTGGACCTGAGTTGCTGTTGCACTTGTTTATATTTGTGAGTAATTGTGTTTAAAAGTAGAGTTGGGCTTGAAAAATGGGCCTGTCACCTCAGATCTTTCCTGGCCTTAAGGTAATCTCTACTATCCACTAATACTCACAATTTGTTTAAGCTTTATTTGTGTGTCAGGATCTTCCTCGATCCATTCAAAAGCTCTCTCAACACGAAACCCCTTTCGCATTCAGCACTTTCAGACAAACCAAACCCTAATTTTTGATCGAAGATGAGTCCAAGAAAAACCAAGGTGTCAAAAAATCTTGCCCACTCTCAGTCGGAGAAGGTGATGATGACGAAGGTCAGTGCTGCCTCCGAAACTCTTCTGAGATACATTCCCCTTGATATTCGAGGCGAACACGGAGATCCCTCCACTATGAATACGAATGTTGGTGGATCTGTTCCAACACAAGGACCTGACACCGGGGTCTCTTCTACAAAGCCGTCACAAGCAAGTCCGTCGACTGCCCTGGTTCAGATGCCTGCCGGTGATACAGTGGAACCCTATGTCGCAATTCTCCCAGGTAACTCCGGCAATGAAATTGATGTGAACAATCTGCTGAATTTAAAACTAATTGTAGAAACACGCAGGAAGATTGGAAATCCACTACTAAAGCACTAACGACGGTTGATAGGGATTAACCTGGGTCACCTACCGGAGGCCGTTCCCAAAAGCCAGTCCGGTGGACCCAGGCATATTCCGCTGGAGAGGATATCTTTTGCAGAAGACATTGACTACTTGACTGATAGCGATGACTCAGACTATGCTCTGCCGGAGGGGCTGGTGGCTGAGAAGGAGGAGATACCTATCACTCCATTTTTCCCTGATTCTGAAGTTGAAATGTGAGCCGAACTTTTGTGTTCCTTTCAAAATTAATTACCGGTTAACCGATACGCATCTACGCTTTTAAAAGGAGTTCGAGTTCGCCCGCAAGAGAACGGGGTCACTTGTAGACTAGTAAGTTAACTGGGGTCGATCTCTCGAGGAAGACTAATCGGAAGTTGTTTTTGTGTTTGTTTTACAAATGAGAAAATAACAAAAATTTTATACTAAACACGCGGACAAAGGGGTTTTTATTTTTGGAATTTCAATATCTAAAAGATGATTAATAATACGAACGATTGAAAACCAATCTTGCAAAGAGAGCGTCAATCTCTTTGCAAGAACTTAACTAAAGTTAATGAAACCTTTAATAATGTAATTCAACTTTTAAAAGATTAATAAAATGGGGGTCTAGGGCCTTAGAATCGTCTCCACGATCGATTGGCATTTCGTCGAACACTTAATATACGAGTTAGGGTTGTCAATCCCAACTCATAGATCAAACGCTCGACGATCCCAACCGATGGTTCTAAACGATTCCGGGCACTAGACCCATAAATTCTAATTAGCAACCATTGACAAATTCAATATCATAAACACAATATCCAAATCACGATAATGCAAATTAACTAGTTAACGCTAAATGAATCCTCACGAAACCGTTCATAAGAAACCAAGAACAATTATCCAAACATAATATCACAAGATCATAATCTAAACAAGAATTACCAACATGAAATCCAAACTAATTAACAATAACAAGGTTTAGAGTTTACTAAATTTCGAGAAAATACTATCCACGATAACTGCGAGAAATCCTTGCTAACTCCAGCTCTTCCGGGAATGAAATCAACCTCGCTGAATCCTGGGAGCTTGTCACGAGCCTCCGTCTCCAGCGGTATCAATAGCTAATCTAACATCTATCTAAAATCTGAAAACTAAGGTTTTTAATTGGAAATAAAAAGGAAAATAGAATGAAAAATAATTCAAGAACACTCATGGGTTGTCATCCCCAAGAGGTTCGAGATTGTCTTCTCGACCCGGTTTGTCACGAACCGGACGAGGGATTATTAGTTCCAGAATGGATTCCTAGTGATATTTTCGTGTCCCTGAATATGGCTGAGTTCTTGGCCTTTTGTAGCCATCAAATAGCCCTTACGTAACTGAAAATCTCCACAGAATCTGAGTTTATAACGCTTATATCCGATCGGATAGTCTCCCAGTCCGATCGGAGGGATCATTCTACCAGAATTTCTAACACTGGGTTTTGACATTGGGTAACCCAGTGTGGATGACAGACCTAGTGTCAGCTGTAATATACCAAATCAAGGCCCAATTTCTTTGAAACTCCACTCGCGGACCCACACTCGTCCACCTTAACACCGAAAAACTTCAAAATACCTAAAATAAACATAAAATATGGTAAAATAAGTTGGAGATACACAAATACAAAAATATGCTCAATCAATCCAACTTATACCCAAAATTAACAACAAATCTAACTAAAACACTAGCCAAATATACCAAAAATCATGAAAAATACGTGCGAGTCAAAATGGTGCACAAGTTTCATGCGAAGAGGAAGCGTCTCACTCCTCAAAACATGGTGGCACCAGATTCAAAATCGATGGAGGCTGATGAGGAGGATATTCTGGCCGATGAAGATGCACCTTTGGCATCTTTACTGTTGAAATTGGGTAAGGCTATTCTTGTGCAGGGTACTTCAAGTTCTGTGCCTCCAGCTGCTGTTAGTGCATGTCACTCATCTGACCAACCATTATCAGACTCAAGTCAGTCCTCAGAAAGGACTGTTTCTGTTGGTGAGCCTGATGTGGGTGAGATGTTGGCACACCCCTGCCTGACATTTCTCCTGAAGCTTCTCATTCATCTCCTTCAATTCAGACTATTGCGCAAGAAGTCTCCTCTTCAAGCTCAACTGCATCTGACAGTTCAGATGATGTTAATTTTGAGGTTAGACGGGTGGATCCAGCTGACAACGCCACTAAAGAGGAAGAATCAAAAAGTCTTGATCTAGGAGATGACTCTTACGATGAAGAGTTGGATGTGGGCAAGGCCTATACCCCTCGTTTTTATACGAGCGAAGCCAAGGAGAGGTACAGTAGATTGCACAACAGGGTGCTGATTGAAGAGAGGAGAGTTGGCTATGGACTGTTTGAGAAGAAGAATTTGAATAAATTTCTGAACAGAAAGGGGTTAACTTCAACAGTGACAACTGAAGTACCATATCTGAGGGAGGCAGTACTTGAATTCTATGAAAACATGCTTCCCTCGGTCTCTAATCAGCTGTCTGAGAAGTACAATAAGGTTTTTGTGCATGAGAAAATCTGTTCTTTCACTCCCTCTGTGATTAACAGGTTCTTCGGGACTAAAGATGATGAAGAAGGGGCCTCTGTTGATGAATTTGATGAAGTGGCCGAATTTTGACCGGTGGCCAAATGATGAAGTAGCCGAAGAGATTTCTTAGCTCAAACCTCACATCCCTCTATTCTGTTCTTCACAAAGTAGTTGTGTGCAATTGGGTTCCGACGACCAACACAACCACAGTCATGCGCTCACAAGGAAAGGCCCTATTCCAAATTGGAAAAGGGATGCGGTTTAATTTTGGCCAAATCGTTTTTGACTGTGTGACGAAGTTTGCCGACACCATAGCTACTAAGGCTGGTCTGCCATTTCCCTCACTCATCTATTTGATCCTTGCTGATCAAGGTCTCCAAAAGTACAATGATGAGCACTTCAGCGGTGAGCCTGGTTTATTTGGACTGAGCCACAAGCACTTTGAGGGGAAGCATCGGATTGTTGACCTGCCACTGGAGTTCTCATATGACGAGGATGTGGTCGCCAACACTGTTACTCCAGATGTTGGTCCCAATGTTACTAACACAGGGACTAACACTTGTCCTTTTGTCCCTATTCCTGTGTCTGATTTTCAGGTTCAATTGCGCTTGATCGATCAGCAGATTGTTGGAGCTTAGGTACATCTTTCTAGGTTGGAAAGAATGCGAGAATTCTTCTCCAAATCGCTCCTTTTGCAGTCTAGACAAAAAGGGGGAGAGAAGGCTGGAGAGGTTAGGGAGGCTGCTATTGCTGTGGATAAAGGAAAGCAGAAGGAGGATGCTTCTCAGGAGGACGAAGATGTTGATGATTCCACACTGATTCCTCAACGAACACGGAGGACCAAAGCAACAATGCACAGTTCCAATTCCTGAAGATGTTTATTTGATTCTGAATATTTGTTTTGATTAAGATAATTTTCTGTTTTTGTTATGTTTGTTTGGTTCTAGCTCAGACTTCATCAGTACTAGTGTTACTGTTATTTTTACTAACATTTTCTCAGCTCAACAATTCACGGGGAGTCTTCCCTGGTACTTGTACAAGGGGAGAGGTTCTCTGGCTTTTGTCCAGACAGGCAAAAGGGGGAGATTGATAGGATTATGGTCCACGGGAGTTTTAATTCTATTAATTTAATTATTTATTTTTAAGAATATTTGCCTGTCTAAACTCTAGTGTTGGTTAGAATGTTAGTAGGTAAAGAAGTCCTTATATCTTAAATATCTTAAAAGATAATTATCAAAATCTTGTTATGTGGAACAAGGACTCTTTCAAGGAAGTTGAGCTATAAGTACTTGGCGTTATCATTTGAGGGACAACAACGGCAAGGAGGAGGAAAACAGAAACCATACTACAGCATTCTTGCTCCGTTTTCTTATTTATTCTTTGAGTTCATACTTATTTGAACAAGAAGAGTTTTTAGGAGCAATTTCGTTTTCATCTTTTTGTAATGTTACTAGAATCCTTTTCATTGGATTTGTAAACACTTCTAGTAATATATCTTTTGGCCTACGGTCGCGTTCTGTGAGTTATTTTAACTCACAGGCAAAAATCATTGTTGATTTATCTTTCTGCACATATGTTAGTAAGAGTGTTCCAACATTATTACTGACATCAACGTTCATACAAGTTATTAAAGCCCTTCAAAACTTTCATTTGATTCCCAAGCATACGCGACTATGCGTAGGCCTTAATCAATTGTAATTATTTCATTAAAGTATGGTCTGAAATGACTAAGGTTGTGATCGAATTAATTGAGTTGAACCAAGATACAGCTATATAAGAAGCAGAGTTGCTTTCTCGAGGGTTCAGACATGATGACATTTAGCATGACTATAGTTTTGTAGATCTGTGATTTTAAGATGTGATGTTAAAACTCGTGATATACAACACTAGTGTTAACATCAACTAGTTTGAAACAGTGAACTTATAACAAAACGGGTGTTATGATTAATGTTAAGTAACACCAGTGATAACATCAATCAGAGAAATATAGAAAAGCAGCGGAATGAAAACGTATGAACACACTCATTGAACTTTTAGTCCGTAAGTAATACGGACATGGGTATACAAACCCGAAAACTATATTACTTAATCGTTCAAGAGCAATTACAAAAGATTTAATCAATATATAAAAAATAAGTGTATCAAAATTTGATACACAAATACTTGTTGCTACGAATGATTCGATCTCCTCCGTTTGTTACGCAACATTGAAGATCTCTTGATTCTGACTTGTAGCTCCAAGTAGATCTTGTGTTCTGCTTCCTTGAATACGTCCAGTGATCTTGGCTTCAAAACCTAATTGTCATGTTGTCATTTTGTGTTGATCTATTGCCTTTAAATAACCAAGACTTCTAGTCTTGATAAACAAGTCAAGCTAAAAATAAGGAAACTAGATAAAGACTTAAACTACCTTAAGAGGTAAATCTAGAGTCCTAAATAGATCAAAGTCTAAGAAAGGTAAATATACAAAATGGAAAGAAATCGTCGAGAATAAAATCCCCAACAATCTCCCCCTTTTGCCTTTATGGACACACACACAAATGACATAGGCAAAGCATATAAAAACAAAACTCCCCCTGAGTTCAACGACTCCCCCTGAATAAACATTGTTTTAGCAACCCAAAATAAAAAGAAATAAAAAGTTTATGCAACAACCAAACATATCAGAAAAACAAACTAAGAGAAACATGATCACTCAAAGACCGCGAGCTCTCTTGGATCGTCGAGCAGACGACGATGTCCCTTCATCAGCCTTCGTCTTCCGCAACAGCTTCTTCATCTTGTTTAGTTTCTTGTTTCTTGCCAAGACCTCGACAGCTTAAACTGGCCAATACCTCGGCAGCTTGTTCATCATCCGCATCCGCAACCTCAACACCCTCAGTTTCTCCCCCTTGTTCAGAAAGCAAAAGGGCCTCATACCAGGAACCCCGCACGGCCTGAAGCTGGACAATTTGATTGTCGAGTAAGGCAAGTTGAGCACGCACAACTTGAGGCGGGAGTTTGACCATGTTGGGATCGGTATTGCGAGTCGCAGAACCGTCACCACGCATAACACCTGGACGAACAGGCGCTTGCCATGGCAGATCGACAACCTGGGCACCCGAAAGATGTTGACTACGCAAGGTGAACCACTAAGCCTCCCCAGTCAGCACATCATCTCCAGAGGGCGTAAAACCTTGGTGCTCCAGCACGCTAAAAATAAGAGATGGAAAGCAAAGAGGAAGCAGTTTTTGGATGTAGCAAACCTGGTGACTGCATCGAAAACCTGCTGCCCAAAGTTGAACTTGACTCCAAGACCAAGCTTGAACAGGAACTGGGCCTGAGGGAGAGCCGGCACAGTCGCATTCTTCGAAGGCACCCAGTTGAAAACAACAATCTTATGCAACCTAGAGTAAAAGGAGGTTAACTTGGTGCTGGGCAATTGTTCGCGCCACTTGGTCAACAGCCCACCAGATAGAAATTGGATGACATCATCTATATCGTCAACAGTGGAGTCACCTTGATAGGCCTCAGTTCTAAGCAAATCATTGATCACATCCGGGGTAAAGGAGTAGAGTTTCCCACGAACGTATACTTTCCCAAAATTCGCAGAGGCGGGATTCGCAACAGAGGGAAGTAAATCTGCATAAAACTACAGAACTATAGAACGAACAAAAGGCATTGCGGTACATACCGTGGAATAAATGCCCCGATGTTCGAAGAATTTAATCAGATTCTGGCGCTTGAAAAGCTCCACAGGCACCCGTCTCTCATCAGTCATTCCCCGATCATGGTAGGTAGAAAATAGCTCTTTGGCTGCGGATGTTAAAAACTCCAAAGAGAAAGGAACCATGTCCTCAATTTCACCCTCCGCAGAGGCAAGAGAGTCACCAAAGACACCTATCGAACTTGATAGATGAGAGGGTTCTTGGGTAGAAGCAGCAATTGATTCAGAGCTGGAGGGAGGAGTAGGTGCAGCAACGGGTGATGTTGGCTTTGGTGACATGTCACCGGTCCCAACATCACTTTGTGGAGTGACAACACGCAAATGGGTATTGGACTTCTTCTTCGACGTCTTCTTGGCAAGCATGAGGTCTTGAATAAGGATCTCGTCAGACGGATCAGGAGAATACTCGAACCCAAAATCAGGTTCATGTTCAGGTTAGACCTCAGGAACAGGAGTGGTAGGGGTAGCAGCTGCAGCAGGCTTGGATGAACTGGAAATTTCTCCAGTGAAAAAATCAACAACCTCATAAGGAGGGCTTGAGTACTCAGTCGCGGTTGACCCTGGTGACACCTTAATTGATGTTGGAGGGTTCTTCTTGTCGGCGAGCTTAACGGTATATTTTTGGCGACGGGGCCTAGATTTGTCTAGGCGGGAAACAGAGGATGTCACCAGAGCACCAACCAGAGCGGGAGGGACAAAATAATCATCATCAGAGTCAGTCGTGACAGCGACGTCTTCGGCAAGGTTCATGTGCTCCAGTGGCACATTACGCCTCGGTCCGGCCTGACTTTATGGAACAGCTGCCGGTACCACGCCCGGTGGGATGTTCCTCAGCCTGCGGAACCTTTTCAGGGTTGGATCACCTGCGCGGCCAAAGATTTCCGCAATAAGAGGCAGGTTTGGTGGGTTGTCGACGTCAATTTCATTTCCAGCCTGACCAGGAAAAACCTGCGCCTCAGGATTTGTATCTACAGGCACCGAAATTGGAACAACGTCTTGAGGTTGGAGCGGCGGCGAACCAGCTGGAGGTGTTGCAACCGGTGATGGGTTCTGGGGTATCGTGCCACCGATTTCCTCGCGAATATCCAAGCCACCGAATCTTGGAAGATTCACCGGTGCCCGGCTACTGGACGGATTCTGCACGTCGGCAGGGAGCACTGGAGTTTTGCTCGGAGAGGACATCCTGCAAATTTTACAGAGAAAAGGAGAAAAAAAAGTGCAATTCGAGATAAAGAGACAGAGAAGAGAAGGAGATTTATAGGGGTTTTAACTCACAAGAGATTTTTAGAAAAGTGGGATAGCACAAATGGAAGAAAAAAAAGGACTCTTAAACCCAAAAGAAATGACTGTTGTACTAGGAGAGAGAAAACCCTAATTTACCAAAAATCTTAATTACCCATGGATTTTCTTTCCATCCAAACAATTCACTCCCCCTTAATTAGGAACCAATATCTCCACTCGATCAACCACAAAAACAATGTGAATCCCACGTCCCTAAAATAGCAAAAACTGAATTAGAGCTGGAATTTTGAATCATCACCATAGGCGTGAAAAATACGCACAAGGTAAACAGCCTCCTGCCACGTTAACCCTGTATTACCTATCCAGCTCTCCATTTTTTAACACCACTGAAACAGCTGATGCACCATGCCCGTAACACGATTAAAAGAAACCAACGAGAGACTCAAGCACAAGTAACAAAACACACAACGATTTGGCATCTTCACATAGTATGCATGTCCTAGCAGATGCCTAAAAAAATGACCTAAAAAGAAAATTTCACTTAATGGTTTTAGTGACTTGATCCGTGTTGCTTTTCATGACTGATGACATTATAACCGACATTACCGCAGGTGAAGTCAATGAAAACAGACCCCTTAACCCAAGTTAATAACTACGTTAACATCGCTCAATGAGGTGAAATTCATATATTGGATTCTTTTTAATCCAGATTTTCTTCATCTTTTTACAAGTTTAAAGAGAAAGTATCTTAGCAAATGCTTTTTAACACCCCTTTTTTATGGACCTGGGAGAAAGCTAGTTTCTGCAGGAAAGTTTCGCAATCACTTTATCGAAGAGGTCAATATTTTTGTCACCACTTTTATTACAACACAAGATCTTTTTGCACCATAAACCAGACCCAATGCATTCAGATTATGTATGAGACAGAAAAGTAAAATGCATGCAAATTGTACAGATATTGTGACTAAGGATATAAGTGGTTGTCACAACATCAAAAGTCAACATGGACTAGACAATGCACATACCGAGATCTCTTCTCAAACGAGAAAAGGTCTCGAAATCTAATGCCTTTCTGACGATGTCAGCTAGTTGATCGTCTGTCCCTACATGCTCAAGGCTTACTATTTTCCTCTCAACCAAGTCTCGGATGAAATGATACCTGATGTCAATATGTTTTATAAGAGAGTGATGAACGGGATTTTTAGAGATATCAATGGCACTCGTGTTGTCACAAAGTACGGTCAGAACACTACTATGGAGACCGTAGTCTTCAATCATCTTATTCATCCATAAAAGTTGCGTACGCGCACTTCCAGTTGCGATATATTCAGCTTCTGCTATAGAGAGGGATATACAGTTTTGTTTCTTACTGTACCACGAGACCAAGTTACTTCCTAAGAAGAAACAACCTCCAGTGGTACTTTTTCTATCCACGACATCACCTGCCCAGTCAGAATCAGTGTAGCCAACAAGTTCAGTACACGTATTTTTGGTATACCAAATTCCTAGATCACTCGTCCCGGCCACGTATTTGATTATTCTCTTTACCGCTTTTAAATGGGACTCCTTCGGATTCGATTGGTACCTAGCACACAAACACACACTATACATTATGTCAGGTCTACTTGTTGTTAGATACAGGAGACTTCCTATCATGCTCCTATAAATGGTGTTATCAACGCTGATCCCAACATCATCTCATGACAGTTTGCTAGTTTTCCCTAAAGGTGTTTTCTTGTACTTTTTATTTTCTAAACCAAATTTCTGAACCAGATTTTTAGCATATTTGGTTTGGGAAAGAAAAATACCATCATCAAATTGTTTAATTTGTAACCTAAGATAATACGAAAGGTTACCTTCCATGTTCATTTCGAATGTGTCTGACATCCAAGCTATGAAATCCTTCACCATTTGTTCACTAGTGGATCCAAACACAATATCATCTACATAAATTTGAATTATAAGAATGTGTTTGTTGGATTTGAGAAGAAACAAGGTTTTATCAACTTCACCTCGTCTAAAGTTTAAAAACAGTAAATGTTGAGTCAACCTCTCATACGAAGCTCTTGTGGCTTATTTTAAACCATACAACGCCTTTTTTAATTTCAAAACAAAATTGGGTTTGTGAGGATCAACAAATCCTTTTGGTTGCTTAACATATACTTCTTCACTCAGAACACCATTCAAGAAAGCACTCTTAATATCCATTTGATGTAGTGATACTTTCAAATGACAAGCAATAGCAACAAGGAGTCTTACAGATTCTATTCGTGCAACCGGTGCAAATGTCTCGTCAAAATCAATCCCCTCAACCTGAGTATACCCTTGTGCAACCAGCCTTGCCTTATTTCTCACAATTTTTCCTGCTTCATCGGTTTTATTCTTGAAGATCCACTTAGTGCCAATGACATGTGTGTTTGAAAGGCGTGGAACCAAGTCCTAAACATCGCTTTTCGCAAACTGATCCAACTCTTCCTACATGGCTTTGATCCAGAACTCATTCTTCAAAGCTTCTTCCACACGCTTAGGCTCTATATTAGCAAGAAACAAGGTCTCCCAAATTTGAGAGCAGTTAGTCGAAAGGCAGACATATCTTACCATTTCTTTGAAATTTATATGTTTCTTCCTTGTGCTCCTCTCATCAATATCTCCAATAATTTGACCCGTTGGATGATTCCTCTGAATCCTTGATGGAATATCCTTCTGGTACAGGTCAATTTGATTGTCCGGGTTGTCCTCATCTAAGTCTGAATCTGATTTAGGAGCTTCAGGAGTTGGTGTTAGGACTAGTGACGGGTCCTCAGTCCCAACATTGTCTGCTTATTCAGGGTGTGGTGTTAGTTTCGTCGTCATGTCACCAGACCCGTCATCACCCGCAATATCACTTTGTGTACTTGAACTATTATGTAACTCATCCACAACATATTGAGGAGTCTGATCATTATCCTCAGCAGGTTTAACACCGTTAATCAAGTCATCAAACTTCACATTGACAGACTTCATCATGCAACGTGTCCTAAGGTTAAACAGTCTATAAGCATGACTGTTCTGGGAGTATCCCATGAAAACACATTTGTCACTTTTAGAGTCCAGTTTGGAAAGATGCATCCTATCATTCAGTACATAACACACACATCCAAAGACATGAAAATAACTCAAATTAGGCTTTTTGCCCAAAAACAATTTGTAGGGTGTAACATGTGACCCGGGTCTGAAATACACCCTATTGATTGTGTGGAAAGCAGTATTCATTGCTTCTGCCCAAAATTGTTTTGCAATTCCATTTTAAATAAGCATGGTTCTAGTCATCTCGGCAAGAGATCTATTCTTTCTTTCGACTATACCATTCTGTTGGGGGGTAATGGGTGAGGAAAACTCATGAGTTATTCCTTCCTTTGAACAATAGTTTGAAAAAGCTTCATTATCAAATTCCCTTCCGTGATCGGACCTGATCCTTCCTATGTTCACACCAAAATGTATGCACAAATTTTTTGCAAGTTTTTTAAAACTTTAAAAGGCTTTAGGTTTTTCCCTTAAAAACTCAACCCAAGTAAATCTAGAAAAATCATCAACTACAACCAGAACATACCGTTTACCTCCAAGGCTTTACACCTCTAGTGGTCCCATGAGGTCCATGTGCATGAGGTCAAAGCAATTTGAAGTGGTAAGGCTCTGAACATGTGGGTGCGGTACCCTGACTTGTTTTCCCTTTTGGTATGCTTCACAAACTAGAATGATCTTTGTGTTAAGCTTCGGTAGAACATTTACAGCTTCTTTCTTCACAAGCCTTTCCAACATCTTATAGTTGACGTGATCAAGATTTTGATGCTAGACCTCGGCATCGCTCAGTTGGGATAACTTGCAAAAGACATCACCATTTATTTGATAGCAATTATTTGATGTTCTTTGGCCAGTGAGAATACAAGCATTTTATTCATCATAAACTTCACACTTTTCTCGTGTGAACTTAACACTAAAGCCTACATCACTCAACTGACTGATGCTGATCAAGTTTGTTGTCAGTCCTTCAACAAGTAACACGTTCTCAAGTTTAACCATTCCTGGAACATGTAGAGTTCCTTGTCCAACAATCTGACCGTTTGCACCTCCACCATATTTCACTTTTCCACCTTTGAACTTCACAATATTCAAGTGAAGGTCTTCAGAACCGGTCATGTGTTTAGAACATCCACTATCAAAATACCACGCTCCTGGAATGTGGGATTTCAGAGAGGTATAAATCATGTTACATTTGATCTCTTCCTTTTTCACCCAGACATGTTTAACTTTGTTGTTGGCTCTAATGTTAGAATCGTGGAAACTGTCATGAGACACAACATGTTGTCTCCTCCTTTGAAATTAACTTTTCTTTCCTACTTTCTTCCAACAGAATAGGCAAATATGACCAGGATCACCACAGTGATGGCAAATATACTGTCTTCTCCTCTTTTTGTGATGCTTGGTTGTCTTCAGTTTCTGGTCAGTTTGTTGTTCTTGCTGTTCAGGTCTGTAGTCAATCCCATGTTTCAAGGACTCTGAGAATGACATCCCCAGAATTTCATCGAGCTTTGTTGTTTCCTTGTGGAGGTTTGAGAGACTGTTCTGAGCCTTTTTCAGACCTGCCGTCACTTGTTCCAATTCCGAGTCTTTCCTTGTGATAGCTGACTCCAGACGTGTAATTATTTCCACTTGATCATTATTCTCATGGGTGAGTTTCTCAACCTTGATCATGAGGGTTTTCACCTTTAGGACCTGATTTCCCCAGTTTGCAAACAATTTGCCATACTCTAGGCACAGTTTCTTATACTCGTTAGTTGTTTCTTTGACTTCTGCATTCAGACACAGGATGTTGGAATTGATGTTGTCAACTCGTATGTCGTCATCCCAGACAACATTAGCAAACAATGCAGGAACTGACTTAGGTGAGTCAGAGTCATCTTCATCTTCATCAAACTCCCTTGAAATTAGGCTCTTTTTCCTCAATGTGTTAGCACATTCGTTCTTGTAGTGTCCCCATCCTTTTCACTCATGGCATTGAACTTCACTAAGAGGTTTAGGCGAGTTCGCTGTCCTGGGCTCAGACGATTAGGGCTGAAAATTATAGAGTTTTCGTCCAGCCGATTTTGAAGGTGGGTTCTCTGATTTGAACTTCGAGAATGTGCCTCCAATGTTATTTCTTCTCCTTAAATGTTTGTTGAATTTTTGAGTGAGCATAGACACCTCTTTTTCTCCAAGAGTGGTATTTTCGATCTTGTCCAACAAATATATCCAATCGACAGCTTCACTGTCATCATCCGAGTTGACATCAGTAGTGAGGGCAACGTTCTTCTCTTTCGAGTTGGAGCCAAGATGTTCCATTTCATACGTTTTGAGCGATCCAATCAGTTCATCGAAGTCTAATTTATCAGTGTTCTTTGATTCTTCAATGGCAACAACTTTAAAGGTAAACTTTTTTGAAATGGATCTAAGTAATTTTCCAACAAGGCGTGAATTTGACACGGGCTCGCCAAGTTCTCCACACTCATTTGCAATCTCCTAAAGTCTCATGGCATAGTCCATGATTGACTCTTTTTCCTCCATCCTCATTGCCTCGAAGGTAGAAGTTAGCATTCTCAGTCTTAACCTCTTCACACTTTGAGATCCTTCGCACACCCTCTGCAATGCATCCCAAGCATCCTTTGCTGAATCACACTTACGGATCACTTTGTCGTAGCTAGATTCGACATATCCACAAAGAGTGTTGATGCATTTGGAGTTCCAGTTTGAATTCGCAATTTCATCAGCGGTCCAGTCTATTTCTCTCTTGGGAAAGGTTTCTCCATCAGCATCAGTAACTTGTGGTTTCTCCCATCCAACTAGGATGGCTCTCCACGCTCGTTCATCGATGTTCTTGATATGCCACTGCATCCTCTGCTTCCAGAGTGAGTAGTTTTGTCCGTTGAGGATAGGAGGTCGCGGATTCCCTTGAGCGTCCATAAGGTAATGAATCTACAAAATAAATAAGGATCGAAATACTTAATATAAAGTACCCTACTCTGGTGCCAATTGTATTTTTGTAGATCTGTGATTTTGAAATGTGATGTTAAGACTCGTGATAAACAACACCAGTGTTAACATCAACTAGTTTGAAACAGTGAACTTATAACACAACGGGTGTTATGATTGATGTTAAGTAACACCAGTGATAACACCAATCAGAGAAATATAGAAAAGCAGCGGAATGAAAACGTATGAACACACTCATTGAACTTTTAGTCCGTAAGTAAATATACTTACGGACATGGGTATACAAACCCGAAGACTATATTACTTAATCGTTCAAGAGCAATTACAAAAGATTTAAGCAATATATAAAAAACAAGTGTATCAAAATTTGATGCACAAATACTTGTTGCTACGAATGATTCGATCTCCTCCGTTGGTTACGCAACATTGAAGATCTCTTGATTCTAACTTGTAGCTCCAAGCAGATCTTGTGTTCTGCTCCCTTGAATACGTCCAGTGATCTTGGCTTCAAAACCTAATCGCCGTGTTGTCATTTTTAGTTGATCTATTGCCTTTAAATAACCAAGACTTCTAGTCTTGATAAACAAGTCAAGCTAGAAATAAGGAAACTAGATAAAGACTTAAACTACCTTAAGAGATAAATCTAGAGTCCTAAATAGATCAAAGTCTAAGAAAGGCAAATATACAAAATGGAAAGAAATCATCGAGAATAAGATCCCCAACAATGACATTGTTTGTTGCTACATATTTTCAATTCCCATGATTTCTAGCAATGTATCTAAGGACAAATCTTTTAAATATTCTCCATTTTACTTTTACTTTTATTTCTCGTTGAGCCAACACTCTCGATGCTCAATGCTGAAAAATATATGTACTATTTCTTAGAAAAATTGCACAACTTACTGCATGTACACGGGAATATGATTGCTATATTTCATCAAACTGGCTAAGATTATTTTATATTTAAATTTTAACCCAACTTGAAAAAAAAGAATATTAAATAAAATAATAATAACGTTTAGTAAAATAATAATAATAATAATAATAATAATAATAATAATAATGAAAGTCAACAATTGGTAGAGATATTACGTTGAACCAAATTGCTCCACCCTATCCATTCTCCCTATTTTTAAAGAAATATAATCTCACATAACTCTACTCAACAGAGCATAGACAATATTACGCGAAATCGAACTCTTTTACACTTCATTATTTCTTCCCACAAAATGCAGGTTGTTAGATGATCATCGAACTGAATGACCTCAACATGATACAATGATCACCTACCTGAATGACCTCAGCGACCTGGACGACCTCAACATGATGCAATGCAAGCTGGTAAAATGATCTCAGCATGACAGACTGTGAGTTGTCACTTTCTGCACCTCGTACCTGCAGCATATCCGAGGAATATTCCTTTCTGCAACGGTCTGCCACTCTGCCAACTCAAGGTTGTACCTGTGATCATAACACTTGTCATCATCCAGCTCCACATGTGTACTACGATCAATCATAATTGTTCATTATAGGGTTAGTTAGGGTTAGCATTATATGTAGCTCGTCTATTTATATCGCATGTTAATTCATTAGCCGCAATGCATTGTAATCAGCAAAATGAATCCAGATGTGTTTATCAAAGCTATTTTCTAGTTTTCCGTCTCAGATGCATTTTCTATTATGGTATCATTGCAGATTCTCTGTTGCTGATATCTCACCTCCTCTATGATCTTTTAAATCCTTTCTGCAGAAAACTCTGCGGCAGCAACAGTTGCGAACATTCAAACAACTCAAGCCCTTTCTCAAATTGATTATCCACAAAATCAGCTTCTGACCACTAAGCTTGATGACAACAACTACCTGATTTGAGAGCAACAAGCTCTTACTGCAATTGCTGGTTATGGTTTGGAGCATCTCATCTCTAGCGCAGCTCAACCTCCTTCAGAGGTCATCACACAACAAGGAGTCGAGATAGCCAATCCAGAATACATTGCTTACAGGAGACGAGATCAAATCTTGGTATCATGGTTGTTGTCTTCACTCTCAGAAGGTATTCTGGTACAAATGGTTGGTTTAAATTCTTCAAAACATATCTGGCATGCATTAGCTACAAATTTTGCCAGTCAATCTATAGCTAAGAAAATGCAACTGAAATTACAATTACAAACATGAAGAAAGGCAATTTGAGCATGAGAGACTTTATGAATAAGATGAAAGGATCCTTTGATATGCTTTCATCTGTAGGAGCTAAAGTTTCTGATAAAGATCAAATACTTCACATGTTTTCTACTCTTGAAACTGAATATGATCCAGTCATGATTATTGTCACCTCTGGGATTTAATTTTCTAATGTAATGGATGTACAAGCCCTATTGCTAAGTTATGAGTCTAGACTGGAGTCAGTTGCTCTTGTTAGCAACATTAACACTGATGGTTCTCAGCCTAGCTTGGATTTTGTTTCACAAAGTGGCAACACCACAAGAGAGGGTGGTCAGTTTGGTTCTACTAATAGAAAAGGAGGATATGGCTACAACAATTACAGTGGAAGAGGCAGGAGCAACAATAGAGGAGGATAAAGAGGTAGAGGCAGATATGGTTCTGGAAAACCTATGAATTTTGATGGTGGAAAATAACGAACCTAGTCGTGCACGACCATCGGGTCACGACGAAGACAACCATGGTGGCTGTTTTTCGACTGTGGTGGCTACCGTCGATGGTTGCGGCCAGTCGGGGTGGCTTTCGATCTCGTCCACGATGGGTCCATATTTTATTGATCCATTTCTTTTTAAGTCATTAATAAATAAATAAACACACACACACACACACACACACACACACACACACACACACACACACACATATATATATATATATATATGTATGTGTGTGTGTGTGTGTGTGTGTGTGTGTGTGTGTGTGTGTATTCTTGGGCCTTTGATTTGGGTCAAAATTATTGGGTCAAGTATTGATATTTATTTGGGCTCAGTAAATTAAATAATTGATTAAAATCTAGTATTGGGATAGATTTATTATAAATGTTGAGTCTAATTCTTGAATTGGGTATTTTAAAATTATTTGTAAATTTGGACTCATGTGTTTGGATAAATTTTTAGTCTAATGTGAATTAAGTTTGGATCTAATATATGATTTGGATATTTAAATTTAATTGTTAAATTCTCATATCACTTGGTTCTCAATTGAGAAAATGTGATCTCGTTGGTCAATAAAGTGGACAGTGAGATAAGAGAGTTAACAGGAGATAGATATTCTCATAAGAGAAGATAAGTATTGAATTTTTTAAAATTCAAGTAAAGCTAGAAAAGTCAAATGAGAAGTACGAAAAGTCATAATTATTGGCCTCATGTGCTTAATTGGAAAAGTTCAATGATTTCAAATAGTGGTATTGGGATATGTTGTTCTAATATATAAGATAATTGGAATATAAGATGAAATCCGGATGCATATAGGATGCTAATTTCTTATTTAAAAATTATGACATGAGTATGTCGTTGTAATGGAATGTAAAAACGAAAAAGTTTGACCGTTTAAACTCTTCGTAATGGTTGTGGAACCAAAAATTAATAAATTGATAAATTGTTCGATTAACTTATTTGAGACTTATTAATTATAATACTCTATGGAGGTTAATTAACTTGAATTGTATATCAACATTTCATGAAAACAAGTGTGAGACTTTTATTGAAACTATTGAGAAATAGTGAACCACTTTATTTAATTCACTTATGGGTGTGATTTAAATATATGGTGAAAATGTGGGGGTGTCTTCTTAAAGTTGCAATACTTACACCTAAGTTAAAATATTTGATTTCAAGGTTATACTTATAATGGACAATTATAAAAAATGAGAAGCTCTTGATCACATTTAGACAACAACTCTCTATTAATGTTATCATTTTTAACTACATAAGTCAAAGAATAACTAAACGGGTCTATTAATTAATCAGTTAAATTGAGAGTTAGTTATAAAGTAGTAAAGAAAAAATGTGACTTAAGCCTCTAACAAATGAGTTGATATATAATGGAAAACCCAGCCTAATTGACTGGAGATGCCAAGATCTAGGTTCAAATAGACAACCTAATTGTGATATTTATGAAGAGATGATAAGTATTAGGTTTTAAAGATTCTTATGTCGGAGAGCCGAGTATAGTAGTGTCGTCTACTTATAATAAAAGATCACCTATGTAAGAGAGAAGTGTGGCCGCTTCGAAGAGAATTGTGTGAGGCTCAATTCTTAGAGCCTCTTGTAGAACCAGACGTATGTTTATTGTCATGAATGAACATAACTATGAGGTGAAATATATTTGAGAGAATCTTGTGTGAGATATATCATTGTTTACATAAACAACAGAATTTTTCAAATACATCGCGTATACTGGTCAGTCAATAAAGTAAATATACGTTTACAAGAGATTGTTCAAGGGGTAATATCTACCTATCTTATGCATGATTCAACTGTTGAATTTTATCACCAAAACTCCTATCACTGAATTTTTCTTCATGTGGGGGATTGTTGGAAAATTATGAAGAAAATTATAATTTTTTTGGACCTTTTATCCAAAGTGGTGTTTGGATAACTTATAAAAATAAAACTTATAACTCCTACAATAATGGAGGTGGTGGTAGTATAACACCCAATTCAATATGTATTAAAAGCAACAATCACCAAACAACCTACAATTTCACATATTTGCATAAGCATAAGTAATTGCATATTGATAGAAACGATTCTCGTGGCTTCTTGCATTTATGTTGATAAAATTCATGTATGATTATCAATTCACCGAAGATGAAAGGTAATCCGTTTTATCCGTCTTATCCTGAAAAATAGACGTGTGAAATAGAGGACGAATCTGTTTTGAGAAAAACGTGTTGAGCACATGATTCGAGTTATATATTAATTTATTTACATTCACTAATAATATTATTTATATTAACTTTTCAAATTTTCAACTAAATGCGGCCTGTAAAAGAAATTTACATGTCACTGTATTCTTGCTTTTTCTGTGTCCTGCCTTATTGCGTCACTTTTCTATGTAGTAATTCGTATTAATAACCATGTAGTTTGTATTGTATCACACCCTAAGTTGCACCGACACGGATACGGATACGGGACACGACACGACTCGAACACGAGAACAAGCTTATTTTTAAAAATATAGGACACGACACGGCTCGAACACGTTTATTATATAAATAATTATTAATATATTTATTTCCTATAAATATTAAATTATAATAATTTTTATTTCTAATAAATCATCTAAGATAATTACAAACTCATTCACAATAATTTATAAAACCCCAAATAAAATAAAAAATGATATTAAATTAAAAAATTAAAAAGAAAAAAAAATTAAAAAAAATGAAAAAACGTGTCGGGGCCGTGTCCGTGCC
>BMAC01000164.1:1030952-1041005 GCA_014905375.1 Phtheirospermum japonicum
TTTTTCTTTCCCAACTTGTAACGATTTTCTTCTTTGTTTTCTTCTTTTTCTTTCTCAGCTTGTAACGGCTTTCTTCTTTGTTTTCTTCTTTTTCTCTCCCAGCTTGTTTTCTGTATTTTCACAATTTATTTTCAACTTGTTCTCCTTTTGCATCTTAAATTAATTCTGATTTTGAAAGGAGTGACAATTTTAGTGCGTCGTTTAATAAATTTTCAAATGTCTCAAATACTGAAGAAAATGCGAGCTCCCAAAATTCTCAAAACCATGTTCATCCCAATTTTCGACATTCTCAATTTACACAACCCACACAATTTTCTCCAAATTTCCTCAATCATCCAAATGTTATTCCAAATTCCTCATTTTACACGTTTTCACCTGAGTTTTTGGCAGCTATGAGTGGCCAAATTATGATGCCGAGTCCTCCCAAAGTAATTTCTCAGCCCCCACCTCTACCATCTAGCATGCCGCCAAGCGAATCAATGCTTGCGAGTGTACAAGGATTTGGAGTCGATACAGAGCCTACCACAGCTAACTCTATATTAGGCTCCCAATTTCCACTACACTCGAGTCAAGTCGAGTTAGAGAAATTTAACCTTGAGGATGATGAAGGGAATGACAAAGAATCAGGGATTCCGCGCTACAAAAAAAGGTGTCATTGACAGTTGAGGAGGAGAAGAAACTCGCAATCGCTTGGGGCACTATTAGCAATGATCCGAAAGTTGGAAATTCACAAAAGAACAAGCTCTTTTGGGAACGTGTCACCAAATATTACAATGAACATCGGCCTGCCGATACGATTGTGAGAGAGTGGAAAGCAGTAAAATCACATTATTATCAGATTATGCCTGATGTAGACAAGTTTTCAGGTTGGTACAATAATTTCTATAGCAATCAAAAAAGTGGTCAAAGTGATGATGATATATTAGCTGCTACACATGATTTGTGGAAATCTCAATGCAAAAACAAAGCTTTCAAGTACGAGCATGTGTGGAGGATTGTGAAAGAGTTTGAGAAATGGGCTCCACAAGAAGTTAGCCATCACGCTAACAAAAAAATGAGGACGTCCGAATCAGGGATGCATTCTTCTTCAACGAATCCAGATGCTGAGGTCGAGTCTGAAAGACGATCTCGTCCAATAGGGCAACAAAAGGCTAAAAGAAAAGGCAAATCTAAAGTTGTAGATAGTGAAAATGAACAAGGACTCCTAGTGAAATGGGAAGAGATGCAACAATATCAAATGGGAAAATTAGCTCTGCATGAAGTCGAGATTGAGTAAAAGGAAACCGAGATAAAACAAAAGGAACTCGAGCTCAAACTTAGGGATTATGAAATCCTTATGAGCGATACTAACGGAATGGCAGAGAAACAGCTTCAGTGGCATATAAAAATAGTTGAAGATATTACAGAGAGACGCGGGTTAAAATAGATTATTGTTATTATTATTATTATTATTATTATTATTATTATTATTATTATATTGTTGTTGTTATTTTTATTGTTTTTGTTGTTGTTAGTGTTTCCTCTCAAAATGGTGGTCTCTGCATTGTATTGTAGCATTTATGTAATTTAACTTTCCATTATTGAAATGAGTTCTAGTTGATTTTCATTAGCTATGAAGAAAGATGATTTCAAGTAGAGACATTCGTACAAGGAATTTTGAATGAGTGAAACAATATTTATTTCAATGTTAATACACATTTATTACAAGTTCTAATGAGTACAGTTTCTTTTACAGAGATGGAGTGATCTATGCCAAATGATATAAATTCAACCACCAACTAATTTATATAGCTGACTAATTTAAATGTGTAAATAAATGCACATATTAACTACTGCACTACTGCACGAATTATTCTCCCATTGCAAGTATGTTTTTATATATCCAAAGTTGTCAACTATAAACAAAGCTAAAACTCTCCATTTTACACACATCTTTTTTTTTAATCTCATTACTACCTAAACAATCTCAAAGTGTCTGGAGATCAAAGTTACCCAAGAGAAATTGAAATCCGTGATTTCTGGCGAAATGAAATGGCAGAAGATGCAGAAGACAACATTGATCGAATGATGATTATGCTACTTCAACAAGAAGAAGATAGACTCCATCCATCTCAAAACTCTCAAGGTAGAAGAAATCAAAGAACTTATGTGGACCGAAATCGTGAAGAAGGTTACACTCGCCTTATTAGAGATTATTTCTCAATCAATCCAACATTTCATGATGGCATATTTCGACGGAGATTTCGAATGCGAAGAGTGTTGTTCCTTCGCATAGTTGATGCCTTGAAAAATTATTCTAACTATTTTCAATGGAGACGAGATGCAATAGGAAGAAAAGGATTATCACCCCTTCAAAAATGCACGGCGGCTATAGTCAATTGGCATACGGAGCTCCTGCTGACTCTCTTGATGAGTACATATGAATGGGTGAAAGAACGGCCATTAATTTTTTGGTCAACTTATGCCGATGTGTGATCGACATATTTGGGGCTCGGTACTTAAGGAGACCCAATGGCACCGATACCTTACGTCTTCTTCAAATGCATGAACAAAAACACGGATTCACTATCATGTTAGGTAGTCTTGATTGTATGCATTGGGAATGGAGAAATTGCCCAGTCGCTTGGAAAGGTCAATTTACTAGAGGTGATTATGGCGTCCCAACAATAATTCTTGAAGCAGTTGCATCGGCAGACTTGTGGATATGGCATGCTTTTTTTGGTGTTGCAGGGTCGCGTAACGATATCAATGTACTTAACGAGTCACCTTTATTCAACACTGTCCTACAAGGAAATGCACCAGATGTTAATTTCATGGTAATTGGTACAACATATACAAAAGGTTACTATCTAACAGATGGGATCTACCCAGAATGGGCTACCTTCGTCAAAAGCTTTCCGTGACCCGAGGATTCCAAGAGGAAGAAGTTTAAGAAAAGACAGGAGGCTGCAAGAAAGGATGTGGAGCGAGCATTTGAGGTGCTTCAATCTCGTTGGGCAATAGTCAGAGGTCCTGCACGACTTTACTACCGTGATAACTTAAGGGATATCATGTATAAATGCATTATTTTGCATAATATGATTATTGAGGATGAAGGAAATGATGCGGTTAATTGGTCCGATGACGAGTCTCCTCCTCCGGAAGAAATAATTCCAGGCCCTACTCAAGAGTTTCATAATTACCTTCGTATCCACAGTGAATTACGTGATAGAGAGATACATCACCAACTTCGAGTCGATCTGGTTGAACATATATGGACACTCTACGGGCAGGACGAGTGAACGACTTTGCTATTAAAACTAAAATGTTTAGGTATTTAATGTTTTGTTTATGAATTGATTCGAATGCTTCGTAAATTAAATTATTGTACCCTTGTATCAATTTTAATAACATTTTCATCAATTATGTTCTTTCATATAGAAAAATAGATATTAAGTAAAAAAGAAAACAATGAAATCAAGGAATATATTAATTTAAATTATAGTTTATTATTAACCTATTAAACTAAATAAAATAATAATAGTAAAGTATTAACATTAATAAATATATAATTGTAGTAAATATTTTTGTAAATATTAATGTGAAAATTTATAAATAGTGAATATTAAGAAATATAGTATGTTAGTTGATTGTGGGGCCCATAAAAGCTTGTGTGTGGGTTTATGATTGTGGATGGAGATTTTTAAAACTATTAAGTTTTTTATTGTTGATGTGTCAATGACGTGGCATGGTAGACTCCACCAAAAAGTTAAATCCACGGGTTTATGACTACTACCACCCTTAGTACATAGATTTAGTAACACAGCAATAAATCATTTATTTCAAAAATAGAAATATTAGCAAAGTAACGAGAAACGTCACCTTCTCTCTCTCTCTCTCCCTCCCTCTCTTTCGTTTTTTTTTTTTTAATTTTTTTCTCCAAGGAAAAGTCTGTAAAAGACAAAAGCACTGGCAGACGCGACCTTTGATCAATTGATCCCTCCAACTCCAAGTGACAGTGGGTTATCTGCTAATTGACCAAACAGAACCGGGCTACGTTTGTCGCCATCATCCAACCACAAAATTGACGAATTAAATATTTAAGCCATAGTCTTTCATCTTACCTTAAATAAACCTTAATCCACGTTTAGGTATCATTTCGATTATATTTTGAATCCTAATATTAAAAAAATTGGTATAGCTAAAAAATAATAATAGTAAGAATTTTTTTTTGGTTATATGATTCAAAATTATTTATTATTTAGTCAAGTTATATACAAAAAGTGGATAATAATATATTATTATATTATATTTGATATCAAATCATGTTTGAAAATTTAAAAGTGAATGATGTTATATTATAATATTATATTTAGTTATATATGTTAATAGAATAATATGCAGTGGATATTAAGTTTAAAAAATTATTAGTTGAATATTTAATTTTTAAATATTAGAACAAACAAGTAATTTGGTATTCGTAATACCAATTTGTTATTTCAAGTTGTGGAGCAAATGTGCCCTTAAAATATTACCAACACGCGGAGATACACGCTTTGATGAGTGTAACCCAAACGCAAGCGCACTGCAACGCGCGGTAACTAGCCATGCTGACGTGTGGGGCCGCAATCAAATGGTAGGACTTGCGGACAAAATTTGAATGCACCCATCGCATTTTTAGTTTTTTTTAATCCAACAACTAGAATTAAAGAGTCGTTGAAGATCCAACGACCCATATTAATATCAACCTTAGTTTTTTATTCGTAAATATATATATACATACATTACATATATATGAATTTTTATACTGCCTTCACGACACCATTTTCACTTAATAGAGACCATTAGATCAATTTTAATTTTTTTTATATTAAAACATTGATGGTTGTAAATGCAGGGGAGTGGGGGTTATGATGCATTGATAACACAATAAGGGTGGGTTCATATGGGAACCAATCCCTGTGTAGGAACTTAGAAACCTACTATATTACATAGAATGTGATGCTATTTATAAATCATATACATACTAATTAAGATAATAGTAAAAATTAAAGGAACATAATAATAGCAATATAAAAATATAAATAATATTTTTTATTGATTAAATAAATAATATATAATGTAATATAGCGGTTCCTAGATTCTCACCTAGGAAATTGGTTCTCACATGATCTCTCTCTCTCTCTCTCTCTCTCTCTCTCTCTCTCTCTCACACACACACACACACGATTGTTGGAATTCAATGACCGCTAAAGATTCAAAGGTCTATATTTAATCTCGAATTTGATTAATTATTTTAATTTTGTATACATCGAAAAATTAAAAAACTGAAAAATATAATTAAAAAAAACAATAATTTATAATTTATAAATTTTTGATTAGACAATATAATAACATATTTAGAAATACTCAAAAAAACATAAAAGAGAAATTAAAAAAATAAAAAAAAATTAATGTTTTCAATTATTTAAATATTTACTATAAGATTTGTAATTATTGTTCATATACTCTGCATATTTATCATTTTTATTAAAATAAAATAAATTGAATAAAATAATAAGTTTTATAATTTTATCTCTGCCTTTATCTCTCATCAATGGAGCTGCTAAAGCTTTTATACTATTATTGTTATATATTCTCATATTACTTTTCTCATGAACCACTAAAAAATTCATATTATCACTTCTGAAATCACTTTTCTCTTTCACCTCACATTTCTTAGATATGTGGTATAAGCTTGATAAAACCAAAAAGATTGGTTACCAAGAATAGGGGGTACTAACCTCAAATCTGAGATCAGCGACCTAATCAGCTTCCAATTACGTCACAGCGACCTGATAGATCTCCAAAAAGCCTCCTGGAGACCTAACCGATCCTGCAAAACAACACCTTCAGACAAGGCGGTGGACGGCCCCCGCGAAGGTCCTCCGATGCTTAAGTCAGATAGTGCGAGAGATATTTTTGAGAGCTCGAACCGTGATAAAAACACCTTAAAAATAAAGAGAGGTGTGCACCCCTTTTATAGAGATAAGAGAAGTGCTCCCCAAACCAGGGTTTCCTTCTTCCACCATAATTCCATAAATACCATGGCCGACTTAGAATTAGAATTTCTCATGTATGCTAAGTTCCCATAAATGATGGATCTCTCGCTTAAATTACCAGAATAGGTTTGGGCCTGTGATTCTTTCCATACAGTTCTCCGGGACCCCTCAATACCATCCATATGAGCCCATTCGGGCCTAATATTTATAAAGCCCATGACCGAGCTAATAGACAACGCCCAACCAACAAAAGTATAAGAGGTCGCGACCCTATATGAGAACTCATCCTCATACTCCAGGTCGCTACTCTACAAACCAGTTCGCCCACCTCTCAGAAGAAATGCTCCTTCCAAGAAATAAGGTCGCTTACCATAAATATCAACATATATCACGCATGAATATTTAGTGTCTTATCAGCTAGTCCCCCATATTATGGCTGATTGAGGTACGAAATCAAGTAGAATATGTAAAAAAAATGATAAAAGAACACAACCACTTAAAAACACATAAAAAAAACAGAAACCACGAATAAATTACCCTGCCAGCTTACCATACCATAATCCAGGATAACCCAGCTCAGCATACCGAACCATAGGATCATCCCACAAAAGCCTATAAAATCACGACCACCAACAGATCAGCTCGCTGAGCTCGCTCAACCTCCAAGAAGAATGCTCCTCTTGAAAGAAGAGGTCGCTCATAAGTCCCCACATTACATATTGACCGTACACATCCATCGACCTGAAACCATAAAACCCTCCATCCGCGACCTAAAATCGTAATCGGGCACAACAACCCAAGAAAATATAATCATATGCATCCCCAAAAGTCAAAACACGCTTTCCTTTACCCATCACGTTCCCTTAGAGATTCATTAAATGCAACCTGACAGAGTGTCGGACAAGTGTCCCTTCCCCATTTTCTCGTAGTATAATAAATGTTGTGGGCCCAAAACATTCCTCCAAACCCTACCAACTTCCCGCTCCAATACGTCCCATCAGCTTTTCACGCCGCCCAACCTACAAAAAACCCTTTCATCTTCACTAACCCCTTACTTTTACCAAATACACATAAAAGATCGCCATTTTTACTCTGCAAGCTCACACTTTCTCTGGTTTCCAAAAATCACTAGCAGTACATCGCTCATCAGACCTCCACGATAGCCAAAATGAGTAAGTCCCCCAGATCTCCTCTTATCCGTAATTAATTTTAATTTACTACTGTATATGCGTTGCATCTGCTGAGTGTTTGTTGTGTTTTCCTATTTATTTTTCCCCTTATGATATTCAATTAATGACAGAATTAGCATCCTCCGACCCGAACTCCCAAAACCAAGACCTTTCTCCTGACTCCAATCCCACTGAAAAACCCTTTCATTTTTAAGAGAAGACGAAACCAACCTTCTTCCCCTTCCCCCGGCCTGCACGACGAACCAGAAGGTGACGCCAGTTGGTCGGAACTTAAAGCCCAGACTAGGGCTAACACCGACACCCAAGCCCTGTTAGAGAATATACCGGAAGACCCATCTCCTGCCCTTTTAATCCTTACAAATATACCAGAAGGCATTCCTCTAGATAAAACCAGCGATCCACCCACCACACACTGTGAGCACTTCTTAGAAAATCCAGTGACTGCGGTACCTCTTTCAGAGGTTAACGACCTGCCCTCGTTGCCCCAAGCAACCCGAATGATTAAAGACAATTACTGGTTATTACCCGATTTGGAGAAATTTGAAGAGTTCAAAATGACACTCAACCTTCCTGAAACCACACAGATGGTTCTACCCGACATCCTCCACTTAGACCCCATGAAACCTTCCCCAAATCACATTACCCTCTTCGACGAGCTGCTTATATCGGGACTTAGATTCCCACCACACCCATTTTATATTGAGACAGCCCGTTTGTATAAAGTCCCCATTTTACAATTGACCTCCAATTTCATAAAATTCATGGCGGGTTATATTATATTATGTGAGTATTATAATACTCAGCCTGACCCAGGCTTTTTCCACTTTTGCTTTCAAATAAAATATCAAAAGCATTCTTTTTATCTTTTTGCTTGCACCGGTAAATCCGGGTTCTTAGTAAATACTTTGAATAAAATCCCTGAATGGCAAAGAAACTTCTTCTTCATTCACAACACCGAGAGCTGGCCTTTTAAAACCGAGCTACAATACCACACCCCAAAACAAACCAATCCTCCCAGTCCAAAACATTTTCCCATCCTATACAAGAAATACTCTGACCAGCTCGCAGAATGGAGTAAGCGCCCATTTGATGTGGTGCGACTCACTAGCCGGTCCAAAATTTTCAAATTCGTGGGCATCGACTCTCATCCCGTCGACCCAGATCTTGCCATGACCAGATCAGAGTTCGGTAGGTCTCCTATGTTATACATCCTCACACCATCATCAATCGCAAATTAACACTAACTCACCGCTTTATTATTGCAGATGCATTCGTCAGCAAATGTGTCTCATCGAGCTCCGAGGAGATCCCAGCACAAAACAACCCACAGCCCGCCGTCACCTCTGCACCTCCACCCCCTATCATCGACGTGGATGAAGTGTTGAATCAAGCATTCGGGGAGGAAGCTAACCCGGAAATTGAGGACGACCTGGAGGAGACACAACTAGTAAGGAAATCCTCCAAAGGGAAGAGATCGTCCCGGACACCTGCTACCTTCCCCTCTAAGAGCCCGAGCACCCCGCCTGCTCCAAAACGCCATCGCCTCCGTAAAACTCACGTTGCGGCTTCTTCTAGCTCTCCCGACCTGGGAAAAGGACTGGCCCAATGTGACAGTTGTTAGAAGAGTTTTCGTGGTGTTGAAATAAATCAACAGGTTCATGGCTTGGTATTATTGGAGATCGATTCAATTGAAGTATTCAATGTGTTTCAAGCTTGAAAAATAAAGGAAAAATGAAAATAAAATAATTAAAATATCTAAACTAAACTAGAAAATAAAAGTACAAGTTGGTAGGATGCCACGTCGTATGCCTCAAACATAAAATGCAAAGCAATTAAGAAATCAAGCAAGAAAATGCATTGTTTCACCAAGTACAAGCATGCATGCACAAGGTACAACTATGCATAAAAACTCAAATAAATCAAATTGACTAAATTGAAAGCATGGATGGATAAAGCAATGGAAATTAATAAGAAAGTTCAAAACTTTAAGGAAAATAACAAGAAGCAAAGCCTAGATCTAAGATTAAGCATGAAACAAAGCACAAAAATAAGATTTAAAATAAAGCATGTGTAAAACTCAAAATCAAGATGATCCAASAGCCGATCTATGATCTAGATGTGTCACTCATCTAGATTCCATAGCCAAATCACAAGTTTCATCATGAAATCAAGTAGCTAAGAGAAAAGGCATAACATGAAGAACAAGCATGGAAATGAAGAAAAAAAAGCATGGAATTAAAGCATAAAACATGAAATTGAAGGGAAACTTACTTGAATTAAGAAATGAAACAAAGCTTGAATGTAATTGCATCAAAGTAACAATCCAAAGGAGTATTTGGATTCTTCTTAGGCTTACAAACCCAAGGAGGTGCTTGAAATTAAATCTAAATCTAGAAAAGGAAATTACATGGAATCTTGAAATTGCATCTAAAACCTAAGAGAGAGAAATTAGATCTTAAAAYCTAGAGAGAGGATTTTTAATCCCAAGCCCATGCTTGGGTTGGGAGAAAATGAGAGGTGTCTTACCAAATGAGAGTTGTCTCCTCTTTATACTAGTTTTAATTGGGTTTAAATGGAGTTAAATCTGCCTAGAACGCAGCCCACTCCAGCCCCAAGGCTTGCCAAGAAGCAAGCCAATGCAAGCCTAGAACGCAGCCTAGCTCCAAGCCTCCTCCTTGCCCTCTTAACGCCCAAGATCAGCTCAAGGACACCAAGGACCCATCAAGGATGCCCAAGACCCTTCACCCACGCCCAGGCTTGGCCTCACCGAGCCACCTTGAGCCAAGGTCGAGCCACCTTGAGCCAAATCAAGCTAAAATGTCCAAAATGCTCAATTTGGCCCA
>BMAC01000164.1:1042370-1078073 GCA_014905375.1 Phtheirospermum japonicum
GTCATTTTCAAATTAAATCATGTACGAGCAAAATCAAACCTCCTCAATGCAATTTCCATAAAAATGCAAGCAAGCCGATAAATCACACATGGCTACTCACTAGTTTGCACCGAATTTGGGAGCAAAATCAAAAGAGCTTTTAGAGTTTTGCAATCTTTTCACGAGAAAATGTTGAATATATATATATATAGGCGGGTTTGGACGAAGCACGAAAATTCAACCCTTCACACAAGAGGCCATAAACATGCCAAAACCCGACAAGTAAACTATTCAAACTTCCAAGCATGTGGAGTTGTTCAACAATGTAATAACGACTCAAAAGACACAAAAATCGACTCAACCATATAAAAGCGCAAGTAGTAAGCGTCACTTCGCCAAGAATGCGTCACTTCGCCAAGGATCGAGTTGAGAACAACAAATCATGCTTGATATAAACCGGACCCTAACCACCTACCCACCCCACACTTAAACCATGCAATGCCCTCATTGCATTTTAATGAAAATCAAGTAAAAGGAGGGTGAATAGAAACTTCCTCAACCGAGCGAGTTAGAGTCGAGCTCGGTGGGGTCCACCTAATAATCCAAGCAATCTAAGCAAAAATCGAGCATGACCAGTATCTCCCGGCTTCATAAACATTACCAATCTCATCAAAAGTCCAATGGTTGGAGTCGAAAAACAAAACCTAGAAAAGAAAATCGCTCAAAATCAAAAACACAAGGAAATATGTACATGAATCTCAACAAAATATTTTTTTTATTTTTCAACTTTTCAAATGTTTTCGGATTTTTGAATTTTTGAATGTTTTTGGATTTTTTTTTTCAATAGAATAAAGAAAGAAAGAAAGAAGTAAATAAACGAAGAAGACTTGGGTTGCCTCCCAAGAAGCGTTTGTTTTATGTCACTAGCTTGACGTACTCCCTTTTGGTCAAGGCGGGAAGATGACGGGAGGGTCCACCAACACAATCTTCTCCTTGTCGGGAGGAATTATGGTCTTGAAGTGGCCCGACACTTCATCTAAGATCCAATAGAAATATTGAGCGGCTAGTGTTCTAATCGGGTGAGTAGGCGTCGTCGTGGGTAGATCCTCGGGTGGAATGGTAGTTTTGAAGTGCCCCAACGACTCGTCAAGAAAACAAAAGGAATATTGGCCGGCTAGCTCGTCCATCATGTAGTCGATAAACGGGGAAGGGAAACGATCTTTCTTTGTGGCCTCATGAAACTTCTTAAACTCGATCGACATCCTCCAACCCGTTGAAGCCCTCGTGACCAATAAACCTCCTTTCCCCTCCTCAAGAACTAAAAATCCACTCGTCTTGGGCACCAAGTCAATGGGCTTCACCCACTCGCTTTTAGAAATCACAAACATCAAGCCCTCCAATAACAATCTCCAAATCCCGGTTCTCATCATTCCATCAATAATCAAATTCAACGGGCTCACTCTCTCAACCACTCTCGGTCTCCAATAAATGGCATCCTTAAGAATTCTAAACCTTTCAACCATCCTCTCTTCCTCTTCTTCTCGGTGCGAGTTTGCAAGGATAATAATCGACTTACTCTCTTCATCCTCCTCAAGATAATCGTCAATTCTTTCAAGCTCATCATCAATAACCCCCAACTCCCCCTCTAAAAAGTCGTCGTTGCCCTCAACGACACATCGAGAATCATCTCCACACAAAGCGGGGTCAAATAGAGGCACAACGGGCTCATCAAGAAGAACAAGGGGCTCATCCTCACAACATCCCTCTACCTCGACAACCGGGCTAACCTCCTCCTCATTGGTCTTTTCCTCCATATAAGCTCGCTCGATTATACCTTCTATCATGTCCATATATATCCGATCGATAATAMAATCTTTTGAAAGAGAAGGCAAAGTGAGGTCCACGGTTGTGGAATCAAGAGGAGGAAGAACACTCGGATTTGAAAGCACATCATCTTCCGACGGAGAGACGACCGTAATGTCAACTACCCCACACTTATCAAGGAACGGGACCAGAAGAGTGGGCGAAGGTAGTGGGTCTACGAGATAAGTAACAAGAGGATCGTGAGGCGGCGGTGGAGTAGGACAACCGGGTCCTGCACAAGGAAGAGTCGGTCCCGGGCTAGACATTTGAGCGATTTGAGCCTTCAATGCCGCAATTTTAGTAACCAACTCAAACTCCTTGGACGATAAGGGTGGAAACACCTCATGTGTTGGTGGAGGAGATTGTGGCTCTTCAAGAGGAAACCCCCCCACAAAGGGTCTACTAAAGTCCTTCATAGTGCGGACGGGGGGTGCATCGGAGATAAAACCTCCAAAGCGATCATAGGCCTCGAGAGCTTGGGATTTAGTAATGGCACCACTTGGGGCTTGATTGAAATTGGAAGAACGAGAATCACCATAKGAGCCGGGACTCTCAAAGCCACCATTATACACAATCGGATAAGGCGTGGGAGCACTATAGCCACCATATGYAGAGGAATTCGGATTTTGGTTACCAACGATCCCATTTGGATTAACAAAGCCTCCATTATACATGTTCGGAATTTGAGGAGTAGGGGCTCCATAACCTCCATATGAACCGTTTGAACCCAATAAGCCGCTCGACCCAACATGGTTTGCACCATGCCCTCCCATGTTGGGTTGACCATAGCCGAATCCACCATTGGCGACGTGGTTTGCACCATGCCCTCCCACGTTGCCAAATCCATTATACATCCCATTCCCAACATGGTTTGCACCATGCCCTCCCATGTTGGGAATGTATCCACCATTGTAATAGGAACCTTGCATACTACACAAAAACGTCAAATAACAAAGAAGGCTAAAAACACAAGGAAACAACAATCAAATCGAAAGCCTTAACCAAGCCGTGTCGCAACGGCGCCATTTTGTTTGTAGAGTTTTCGTGGTGTTGAAATGAATCAACGGGTTCATGGCTTGGTATTATTGGAGATCGATTCAATTGAAGTATTCAATGTGTTTCAAGCTTGAAAAATAAAGGAAAAGTGAAAATAAAATCATTAAAATATCTAAACTAAACTAGAAAATGAAAGTGCAAGTTGGTAGGATGCCACGTCGTATGCCTCAAACATAAAATGCAAAGCAATTAAGAAATTAATCAAGAAAATGCATTGTTTCACCAAGTACAACCATGCTTGCACAAGGTACAACTATGCATAAAAACTCAAATAAAGCAAATTGACAAAATTGAAAGCATGGATGGATAAAGCAATGGAAATTAACAAGAAAGTTCAAAACTTTAAGGAAAATAACAAGAAACAAAGCCTAGATCTAAGATTAAGRATGAAACAAAGCACAAAAATAAGATTTAAAATAAAGCATGTGTAAAACTCAAAATCAAGATGATCCAAGAGCCGATCTATGATCTAGATGTGTCACTCATCTAGATTCCATAGCCAAATCACAAGTTTCATCATGAAATCAAGTAGCTAAGAGAAAAGGCATAACATGAAGAACAAGCATGGAATGAAGAACAAAGCATGGAAATAAAGCATAAAACATTAAATTGAAAGGAAACTTACTTGAATTAAAGGAAAGATAAGCAAGCTTGAATTAAATTGCATCAAAAGTAACAATCCAAAGGAGTATTTGGATTCTTCTTAGGCTTACAAACCCAAGGAGGTGCTTGAAAGTAAATCTAAATCTAGAAAAGAAATTACATCAAAGTTTGAAATTGAATCTAAAAACCTAAGAGAGAGAAATTAGATCTTAAAAACTAGAGAGAGGATTTTTAATCCCAAACCCATGCTTGGGTTGGGAGAAAATGAGAGGTGTCTTACAAAAATGAGAGTTGTCTCCTATTTATATTAATTTAATTTGGAGTTAAATGGGCCAATTTGACCTTAAGGCTTGAAAATTCCTGGGTTTGACCTTTGACCAATCTTGACCCGTGTTGACCAAGATGGCTCAATGTGGCTTGGTTGGTTGGTCTTGGGTGAGTCTTGGGCGTCTAGCCAGGGCGAAGGCGGCGCAGACGGCGCAAGGAAGGCGCGCAGACGCGGGCGTGCTCAAGGGATGGCCGCACAGATGGCGCGAGGATGGCGCGCAGATGGCGCCGCGCATGGCGCGGGATGGCCAAGGGATGGAGCAGGGATGGCCAAGGGACGGCGACCATTCCAGCAAGTTTGCCTCTTGGAGCTCCTTTTTGACCTCCATGCCTTAGTTGAATTCACATCATCAAACCACCTATTAAATAAGACCTTTCAACATAAAAACCCAAGAATTAAACTAAACCTCCAATTAATTGAAACCATTTAACCCAAATAAACATAAAATTGACAAGAAACATGAAAAACAACAAAACTAGAAAAACAACTTAAAAACCTAAATTAAACGACATAAAAAACGTTAAAATCACAATAAAATCCTAATTAAAAATACGATAAAAACACAACAATTACATGCAAAACAACAGTGCAAAGGAGATCAAGGCTTTCCTCAGCGAACGAATAACCGGCCAGGTAGCTCATTACTTCAAAACTCCCCTCCTTACCAACATAATTTCTGCAAACCCTTATACTAATTTGTGATATAGCTGAGTCCTCTGCTCTCCGCACTGTCCGATGAACTAATGACTCGCTCTGCTGAAAGTGACCTTTAAAAGACGTGCGACGAGCTGACCGCCCAGGCCGAAAAACAAACCCGACAGTTGTCCTTGACCCAAGGAGAGTTAGATGGGGCGAATCACCTGCTGAAAGCTCGCGAGGAAGAGATACTCATTCTGAAGAGCCAGGTGGACAGCCTGAAAGATGAAACAGCTCGTCTGGGCAATGAGGTCAAGGACACCCAGAAACAAGTTCGCCAGATCGATGAGCTCAAAGCACAAATTCTGAAACTCGAGGAGGATGTGCGAGCTAAAGAGGAGCCAAAACCAGGTGGCTCACAAGCGAGGTATGGCTGAAGGTCGGCGGACCTTCCTTATGAGCGAAGTAGGCCAAAAATACATGAGTGCCTACCGGGAAGAGCTACTGAAAGCTTACAAGAAGTCTTAGTTGTACTTCGGCAAGATGGATGTTGGCAGCAGAAAATGGGTTTACAAGGCTGCTAGAATAATCAAGGACCAGCTCGCGGCTCTGAACGTCACCTATGCCCCCGACGTGCCAGCTATCATCGACATTCTGACTACGTTCAGCTCCTTCAAGGGTGACATAAACCAGCCATCGATGCGAAGTGGTGGCTGTCCTGTCAAGGCCAAGCTGTGCTATCCGCCAAACTGACTTCCGAGCTGGACACACCCTTAGAAGACTTTGTTCCTGCTCCTGGGCCCCACACGACCTGATAGCTCAAAACCTGTATTTTTGCTCTTATGACATATGAACAATTCTACTCATTTGTATGAATAATTCCCATGTTTATGTTTATTATATGCATAATTCTACAACTCCAGCCATGTATAAACCTGCAACTTAAACCATGTATAAACCTGCAACTCAAGCCATTGGTCAATATAGGTCGCGTGAAACACATAACCAAGCTCCTTCAAAATTAAGTAAATCACAACCATATTTCCGACCTCCACAAATAAAACCACAAGTTCAAAACAAAACCATCAAACCATGAGCAAAAACAATCCAAAGGAGCTGAAACGAGCTCGCAGATATAGGTTAAACATGTTAGCTCACCTAATTGAACGCAAGAACATAACCACCCATAACAAAAAAACATATCAATCCAATAAGGATATATAAGTCAAACATATCCTTATTGGAAACAACCAAACAACATACTTAATCACATCACTTAACCATTTGTAAAAACCACAAAAATATATGAATCGTTCGTCGAGCTTTATTAGATATCGAAAAAAGCTATCCGCACCAAAGGGTACAACGTAAAACATTATCCGCCCCAAAGGATAAGATACACACAGCCCGCCCCGAAGGGTAATGAAACAACCGCCAAGAAGGGTAAAACACAAACAGCCCGCCCCGAAGGGTAATGAAACAACTGCCCCAAAGGGTAAAACACAAACAGACCGCCCCGAAGGGTAAAATACAAACAGCTCGCCCCGAAGGGTATTGAAACAACCGCCCCAAAGGGTAAAACACAAACAGACCGCCGCGGAGGGTATTGAAGTAACCGCCCCGAAGGGTAAAATACAAACAGATCGCCCCGAAGGGTATTGAAACAACTGCCCCGAAGGGTAAAACACAAATAGCCCGCACCGAAGGGTAATGAAACAACCGCCCCGAAGGGTAAAACACAAACATCCCGCCATCTAAGCGTAATACCTCTTCAAATGACACACATTCCAGCTCCTCGGTAGAACTTTCCCTTCAGCATTCTCGAGTACATATGCTCCTCCAGGTAAATCTTTATTCACTTTGAATGGCCCAACCCAATTTGGATCAAGCTTCCTGGTTTTTCGCAATGCATCATCCCGCCTCCATACCAAATCACCAACCTAAAAACAGCGATGTTTAACACATTTGTTAAAAGCAGCCTGTATCCTTTGTTTATAATGTTCTACCCGGGCCGCAGCCTTCTCTCGTATTTCCTCGATCGTCTCAATTTCTCCTCTTGCTAGCCTTTCGTTTTCCTCCACATTAAATGTTGCTAAGCGCTACTATCTCGGCCGGAATAACAACTTCCATCCCATAGACCAAACTGAACGGTCTCCCCCTTAGAAGTTCGGGGAGTTGTTCGATAAGCCCACAAGGCCGACACGAGTTCTTCTTCCCAAATCCCACCTGCCTTTTCCAATCGTAGCTTAATACCCTGCACAATGATACGATTAGTAACCTCTACTTGCCCATTAGTTTGGGGGGGCGCCACAGAAGCAAATCGTTGCTTCATCCCCATTTCCTTGCACCAATTCTAGATTTTTTGCCCATTGAATTGGGTTCCATTATCAGACACCAACACCCGTGGAACACCAAACCTGAAAAAAATGTTATTAAAAATAAAATCCATCATGTCTTGCTCGCTTATGCCCGTAACCGCTTCAACCTCCACCCACTTTGTAAAATAATCCACTACCACCACAAGGTTTTGTTTGTTGCCTGGTGTTTTTGGAAAAGGTCCCACAATATCAATTCTCCATTGTGCAAAGGGACAAGGTGAGCTCATAACCATCATATCTTCGGCAAGTATATGAATAACCGAAGCATGCATCTGGCACTTCTTACATGTTCTGACCAGGTCGCCAGCCATACCTTTCATTCCTGGCCAAAAGAAACCATCCCGCAACATTATGCCAACCAGCGCTTGTCCCTTCGCATGATCACCACAATACCCTTCATGTATCTCCTTTAGCACTTCCAACCCTTGCTCCTTAGACAAACATTTCAAGAAAGGTCCAAAGCGCGACCTCTTGTATAATTCCTCATTTATAACGCAAACCGAGCTGCCGTTTTAGTTTCCTTTGTTGTCAACCGTTTTGCACCTTCTTTTGCTTTAATGAGAGTATCCCAGATGGGCGTGCGCCAATCATCCTTAAAATCGAGCTCCATTACCTCCTTTACCTTTTCCACACTACTGTTGCTCAACTCCATTAGCGTAATTTTTCGAGTGTTACAAGTCCCCAATGCGCTTGCTATCCGAGCGAGCTGATCAGCCGAGTGTTTTCAGCTCGCGGTAAGTGTTCTAGATTAAAATCCTCAAAGAATGCGACCTCTTCTCGTAAATTATTTAAATACATCGCCATGCATTCTTCTTTTGCTTCAAAAGACCCGTCGAACTGACGAGCTATCAACTGAGAACCCGTGTATTCCCATACCTTCCTTACTCCGAGATCGCTCGCCATTTTTACACCCTATAACACAGCTTCATACTCAAACTCGTTGTTAGATGCCTTATATCCCAACTTAATCGCGAATTCCAAATTCTCCCCTTCCGAGCTGGTTAACACAATTCCCAGCCCGGCTCCTGACACCATAGTTGATCCACCAGTTTGCAATACCCACGCCTTTATCTCGTCACCTGCATCAGATGGACGCACCATCTCCTGCAAGAAATCTGCCAACACTTGTGCTTTGATGGCTACTCTAGGCTCGTATACCACATCATACTCGCTCAGCTCCACAGCCTACTTCACTAGCCTTCCCGATACGTTTGGGTTACTTAGGACCTGCTTGAGAGCTAGGTTAGTGCGTACCTTCACTCTGTGGCTCAAAAAGTATGGCCGCAGTTTCCTTGCTGTACAAATCAGCGCAAAATCTCCCTTCGCCAGCTCGGAATAATTCAACTCAGCACCTCGCAACATCCTGCTGATATAATAGATAGGTTTCTGTGTACCTGCATCCTCTCTGGTTAGCACTGAACTTACTGCGACCTCTCCAACCGATATATATAAGATCAGGTCCTCTCCTGGCATCGGCTTGGTCAACAATGGTATATCAGCTAAGTACTTTCTCAACTCCTCAAACGCATCCGCCGCTTCTTTGGTCCAGTCAAACTTGGACCCTTTCCAAGAGTGCTCTGAAAAAGGGGACACCCCTCTCTGCCGACCTAGAAATAAAACGGTTAAGACCTGCAATGCGACCTGTAAGCACATGTACATCGCGTACTGTTCGAGGATGTGGCATCTCCAAAACAGCCCGCACCTTCTCCGGAGTAACCTCAATACCCCTTTCCATCACCATATATCCCAAAAACTTCCCAGATCGCACACCAAATGCGCACTTCTTTGGATTAAGCTTCATCCCGTACTTCCTCAATATAAGAAAAGTTTTTCTTAAGTCCTCCACATGGGATTTTTCCTTCTTGATCTTTACCAGCATATCATCGACATAAACTTCCATAGTGGACCCCAACAGGTCCTTGAACATTCTGTCCACCAATCTCTGATAGGTCGCCCCTGTATTTTTCAAGCCAAAGGTCATGGGCACAAAACAATAAGTTCCCGTTGACGTAACAAAACTCACCTTGGGTTGATCCTCCTTTGCAAGAGGTATTTGGTGATACCCCTGTGAAGCATCCATCATACTCAGCAGCTCGCACCCTGAGGTTGAATCCACCAATTGATCAATTCTTGGCAAAGGATAGTGATCCTTTGACAAGCTTTATTCAAGTCGCGGAAATCCACACACATCATCCATTTTTGTCCTGGCTTCGGCACCATCACAACATTAGATAGGTACTCTGGAAATTGAGTTTCTCGAATGTGTCCTGCTTTCAGCAATTTCTGCACCTCCTCTTCAATTATCTTGTCCAGTTCAGGCCCAAAATGTCTTCTCTTCTGTTTAATCGACCTCGCCTCCGGGTCTGCATTTAAATGATGTTGTGCGACCTCCGAAGACACTCCTGTTAGTTCTCCATCTCCAAAAGCAAAAACATCCCGAAACTCCCTCAATAGTTTTATTAGCTCCTCTCTCAGCATCTCTGTCATCAAGGTCCCAATTTTTGTAGTGTATTCTGGGCGACCTTCTTCCAACGAAATTTCCATTAACTCCTCTTATGGCCGCACAGAATTCTCTTGTTCTTTTAGCTTTTTTGCACTAAGTATACCCTCTGGTACATCTTCGTCTCTGTCCCGATTGTTCTCACTTAATCCCTTCCTGACTGTCATTTGATAACACGACCTTGCGACCTGATGTTCGGAAATAACTTCCCCCACTTTATCTCCCACCGAATACTTGATACTCATGTGATATGTTGAGTCACTGCCTGGAATGCGTTAAGGGCAGGTCGACCTAATATTGCGTTGTATGCCGACCTCCCTCGGACTATTAAAAACTTCAAATTCCTCTTAACCTGCAACTTCTCCCTCCCTAATACCACTGCCAGTGTTAGCTCTCCCTTCGTAATCACTTGGACCCCATTAAACGTGTATACGGGCGTATTCACAGGTCGTAATTTGGTTTCCAACTTCATTTGCTCAAGACAATCCGTGTATATTATGTTGACTGGGCTCCCATTGTCCACAAAAATTCTGCCGACCTCGTACCCTGCTATCTCAGCTTCAATTACTAACGCATCATTTTGATCTTCCTACAGCCCGCGTTGCTCATTAGGACCAAAACAGATGATTGGTCCGGATGTTTGGGGGCATCGACTCACACTAGCAACCTCCCATGTTCCTGGTCGAGCCGATTTAACATGTTTTTTCCGTGCATTATTAGTATCGCCATCCGTCGTTCCACCTGAAATCATATTTATTCTTCCCTTATTTCTTCTTGGGTCATTATGCCCCTGATTTCCTTGCTGTGGTTGCCTCTCGGCCTGATCCTGAGGTGGATTTCTCGATGGTGGTGGGGGCAATGGTTGCCTCGGTTCCCTTGGCTCTCTATCTCTATAAATAACTTCTTTCAAATGCCCAGCTTTTATGAGCCTCTCGATTTCCTCTTTAAGATGTCTGCACCTCTCCGTGGAATGACCATAATTATTGTGAAACAAGCAAAAGAAATCCGATTTGGGATTAGTGGGCAGCTGCGTGTGATTTTTCGGCTATTTTATATCATTAGGTATCAGGCGTTCCATGATAGTGAACACCTTAGCCCGCGGATAGATCAGTGGTGTAGAATCCTCGTTCCTCCAGTTTCGCATATCTACCTTAGGTTTTTCCCTCACCGCGGGGCTCGGGGTTAAGAGTCCGCGCACTATTCTTCTGGGTTCTCTTCTGACTTCCCTCCTCGAAATGCTACCTCCGGTCTCCGCGACCTCCCCACCAAACCGTACACGATGTTCCTCTTCAACTTCCTCCACTTGTATATATTTGTTGCATCTCTCCAAGACCTCATCGTATGTTCGCGCCACTTTATTGACTAACGACTTGCGCAAGTCTTCCCTCCTCAATCCTTGATGTAAAGCTCCCGCTTTCATTTCGTCCGTAGCAGTAGGTACCTCTAGTGTGGCACTAGTGAACCTATTAACATATTGCTTCAAGGTTTCTCCAGGTCGCTGCACCATAGTAAAGAGCGACTGTGCAGTTTTCGCATTCTGTCTCACACTGGAAAATTATTTTAAGAAAGCTGCTCGCAGCACCTGAAAGCTGGTAATCTTTCCTTTCGCCAATTGATAGAACCAGCTCTGTGCGATTCCCCTTAAGGTAGATACAAAGGCCCAGCACACTATCCGTGTAACATCCTCTTGTTTTCAAAGAGCTATAAATGTTCCACTGGATCCATCACCCCGCGATATTGGGACTCCAACGCCTTGTACCCCTTGGGCATCACAGCTCGCAACATATCATCTGAGAGAGGATGCCCTTTATCTTCGTCAGGTTCTTCTCCTTCTACCCGCCTTTGCAAGTTTAACAAGGTCTCCTGCATATCTCTAAACGCTTTATTTCCTGGTCCGACCTCATCCTCGCCATTCTCCTCATGGTATCCGCTTTGACTCTTACGTGACTTATCACGGGATTCACCATTTGTACTGGAGGTTTGTGTTCCACTCTCACTGGTATGTTTACTATGCTTCCGACCTTGATGTTTATAGTGTCTCCGTCCTATGTTCACCTTCTTCGCTTTCTTGTACTTATACCTGCAGATATAAGATTCCTTGGATGAAGTAGAACTGGAGGAATCCCTCTGTTTTCGTTTACCCCCACTCTTCCTTCCGTGAGAAGATCTCCGAGACAGAGACCCTCCGCTTTGATTTGTCTTTTTTGTTACCGATTTTTCTCCTTGCCCGCCATTCAATCCATCCGTCTTATCCTTCGGAGTACCCAGCTCGCCTGCTAGGTACTTGTTCAGTTCCTCCCGTTTTTTCCGAAGGCACGAAATCCATAAGCCCTTCTAAGAACCCCTTGTTGATTTTACAGGGCTTATCTTTGGGTAAATCTTTCCATTCTTTCATCCCTATATGAACCGTCTTCTGCGCAATAACCTCCGGAGTCTTTGCTTCCACGTTTCCTTCAGGTTCTTTTTCATTGTGTTGCCCTGGTGAAGGTGGTGGTGTACCACCCAAATTCTGAATCGTTGGCTCTCCATGAGAAGGTGTTTGTCCGTCTTTTGTTGGTTCTCCTTTATTGATTTCCACCATCTTGTTTTTCTTCTTCGACTTGCTAGATCCAGGACCGAAATCCAAGATCTTACCTTTCATATTGCGCTTGTAAAATTTCTCACGTCTTTTGCTCAAGGACTCGATGTCCCTCGTTCCCACAGACGACGCCACTTGATAAAACCAAAAAGATTGGTTACCAAGAATAGGGGGTACTAACCTCAGATCTGAGATCAGGGACCTAAACAACTTCCAATTACGTCACAGCGACCTGATAGATCTCCAAAAAGCCTCCTGGCGACCTAACCGATCCTGCAAAACAACACCTTCAGCCAAGGCGGAGGACGGTCCCGGCGAAGGTCCTCCGATGCTTAAGTCAGATAGTGCGAGAGATATTTTCGAGAGGTCAAACCGTGATAAAAACAACTTTAAAATAAAGATGGGTGTGCACCCCTTTTATAGAGACAAGAGAAGTGCTCCCCAAGCCAGGGTTTCCTTCTCCCACCATAATTCCATAAATATCATGACCGACTTAGAATTAGGATTTCTCTTGTATGCTAAATTCTCATAAATGATGGATCTCTCGCTTAAATTACCAGAATAGGCTTGGACCTGTGATTCTTTCCATACAGGCCGCCGGGACTCCACAATACCATCCATATGAGTCATTCGAGCCTAATATTTATAAAGCCCATGATCGAGCTAACAGACAGCGCTCAACCAACAAAAGTATAAGAGGTCGCGACTCTATATGAGAACTCATCATCATACTTCACGTCGCTATTTTACAAATCAGCTCGCCCACCTATTAGAAGAAATACTTCTTCAAAAAAATAAGACCGCTTATCATAAATATCAACATATATCACGCATGAATATTTAGTGCCGTATCAAAGCTTATCCTGTCAAATGATATAAATGACTTCGATTATACGAGTGAATGCGTTTTTTGTTATTTCCATTGTAGAAAAATCAAATTTTGTCCTGTTATCATCATCATCGCAGATGCAAAATTCATTCAATCCTTTTTTATTTTCTCATTAAATTACCAACTAAAACATCCGGTTAATATTTTTAAGTACTCATGTCAGAAAATAAATTATCCACTCATTATTAGTACTAATACAAAAATAATTTTTGCCCATGTTTCAATGAATGATGACTTAGGTTCTAAACAGATGCAAGAATTATTTTCTTCTTTCCTTTTTACAACATAGGAAATTTGATATTTATCCACTTGCATTTTTTCTCATTTCAAGGTGCATGTAGTAATGTCAAAACATGTCAAAGTTCATGGCCAATACGTTAGCTCATGTAAATGAGCGAACCTGAGTCATCATTTTTCAGTCTATTTAATTGCGGGTTGGCCCGCTTCGTTGAAATCGTGGATTTTTTTGAATCGGAGTGGGTTGACCATTTTTGTTTTATTTTATTATAAATTTATAATTAGAAGATAAATTGGTTAAGATTGAAATTAAATTTGATTAGTTACGGTAAATAATGTATTTATTAACCACCACTTTATTGTTCACATTAACTCTTCATCTTCTATTATCAGTTTTATTTCTTGAAAATGATTGTTTAATTTTGAAAATTGTTACTCAATTCATCTCATTCTCTTTATCACAATTGATCATTTTACGTAAATTAAGAAAAATGATTGGTGTTATGATATCAAATGATTATAATATTATTTTATTTAAAATAACTAAAAATATGAAATAATAAAGGTATGAGTAAATTAGTAAATTAACATTTAATTTTTGGAGATTTCTACGGTGCCTTCACGACACCATTTCTCACTTAGTGTGGTGCATTTACAACCATTAGATCAATTTTATATTTTTAAAATTAAGAGATCTATGGCTGTAAATGCAAGTGGGGGGCATGGTGCCCTTAAAGTCACCGTAGAATTTTCCTTAATTTTTATTGGTAAAATAAAAAGTAACAATAATTCTCTTTTGAAAATGTATAAAACATATATAATGGGTTGAAATTTCTAAATTACGATAGATAGAATGATTCAAGTAAAAATTGACAAAAAAAAAAACAAAACAAGTGACCAAGTCAGGTGAAACGAGGATACTCTAGATATTAATTTTTTTAATCATAAATATGAAAATTATTTAAAAATATAAAATAAAATTTGAAAACTGTTCAACCTGCAGGCTGACCCATTGACCAACGGGCTTTCTGTTACGAACCGCGAACTTAAATTTTCCAAGTCACGCAAAAATACGTCAGGCCTGCCCCCACTCAATTTTAGAACAGGCACTCGGCGGGTTGGTGCGGGCCGCAGCGGGTTGGCCCGAGTGGCAATGGTACCTGCATATATGCAATGTAGTCTGGCTTCGAGCCCCAAATTAATTTTCCCCTCAAGTCCACCAAAATTATTTTTCTAATATAAAATTAAAGTCTATTGCTTATATTGTAAAATCAGTTTAATATAATGATATCTATATTTTAATTCTAAATCTCATTCATTAGTTGTTGTCTGTCGACAATCTTCACTTGATTTTATCTCAAATATCTCAATTAAAGGTAAGAGACTTTAAGTATGTAAAGTCGGTTGAAAACTAGTAGTATTTTTGTTGTTGTTTTTGTTTTATTAGAGAGAGAGAGGGAGAGAATAGTGATTCGGTCATTTATTTACAAGGCCAGAAGTTTCGAGTATTCATAAATTATTTCATTTGATTTTATTATTGTTGGAAATTTATTTGTAGACTCGGGATTTACAAAATCAAATGGGTTTGGTTTTAGATTTGAATTAAAAAATAAAAATAAAGATTTGTTACTCACTTAATTGGTTTTTTTAAGGTGCTGATTTTACCTAATTGATAAGAATACCCTTACACTCCCCGCTTTACTCGTATCTAATGTCTAATGTAGAAAAAGATAAAGTTGTTTCAGAAAAACGAGAAGAAAGAAGAGGGAGAAAACGCGGAGGAAAAAAAAAAGGCAGAAAAAATTTGTAAAAAAACAATGAAAAGAGCATCTATGAATTGGGGTCAACAATTTATTCGATTCAATTGTGTAGGTTTTAGAGTTTGCTTTGGACATTAAGTGTGTTTGATATTTATTGGGTATTTAATTTACAAATCGAAAAAGAAATGTTTTTCTTGAACTGAATGCCGTTTGCATGATTTTATTTCATTATTTCGTCGTTAAGAACTTAAACTTGTTTTATATGAGATTTTTTTTTTGCCAGCGTTCGGTTCTGGTTTTACGAACCAGAGTCATATGTTCGTAAAAAACTTTTGAACATCTTGTGTATGTTCATAAAAAAAATCGAATACATTAGATGTTTTGAAAATAAAGCCTTCAAAAAAAATTTCCCTACTGCTTTTTTTTCTTTTCTCCCGAACTGTTTGAGAAAATCATTTTTTAAAATATTTGTATTCTAATAAGGTTATTTTCGTCTTTTCAACATGATTATTTTTGGGATAATTACCATATGCTACCTTTAGATTAACATGAATTCGCAAATACTCTTGTGAGAAATATGGCAAAGACTCAAATGTGACGGTCACACGGGTATTCTGTCATATGACGGAGCCCCAAACCCAATAAATCTACCTAATCCGACCCAATTTGATGGATCAAATCCGGGTCTAAATAGGTACAGAGCTCCGTCACATGATAAATGATCCATGTGGCCGTCACACATGAGACTTGCTCGAGAAATATTTAATCCCATTTAGTCATATACACACCATTTAGTTAATACTATAACTTAAATTGTATAAAACACCCTTACAAATAAAAAAAACTGATATATATATAGACCTCCTTTTCTTGTCTTGTTTTTAGCCGCTATCATTCCATCCACCTAACAAAAACCCACGCCATTCATAAGTTTCCGGCCATGACACCGAGCCAGACCCCGGCCACCCACTCGTCGCACGTGCCGCACCATTAGATTTGGACAATTTTTCTCGTGGGCATGTGAAGTTGCAGCACAAAACAAGTTCGGAAACACCTTCAATTTTATGTTTAAGGTTGCGATTTTTTCACTTTTGTTGCCACAGTGCGTCTCCCATTTTTTACTCATTTCCCAGCGTGCTCCGACGTCCCCGTCATGTGTAGGTCATGGAATTGGGGTCCTATTATCAAGGCGAGTCTATCGGTCATTCACCCATCGTAAAGCGCGACGGCGCGTGGAAGGAGTTGATTGGCGAACTTGCTCCTCGATCGATTCTTCTCTAATACATCATTGAATGTGGTTTAGCCTCCTCGATTGGATGTTGTCTGGAATCGGAGATGGACTGATTAGCATAGATGGTGGTTGCGACGACCTTGTGTTTAAGTTGAAGGAGATGGAGTTTATTAATTTATTCAATCACTTGTTTAGGTATAGAGTTTACGAGTTTTTTTAAGAAATTCGATTTCATTATTCCTGTAATTCTGCATAATTAGATTGATCCAATCCTAGTTAGACGTCCATTCTTGGAATTATAAGGTTTTTAAATACGAAATTGACAGAGTAGTATGAATCTTAACATGGCTAGATTTACTGAATTTGTATGAAACTTAACAGACGAGTATGAAACTTGACGAAGTAGTTTAAAATATGAAATTCAACTATGTAGTATGGTTATAAGAAATAGAAGTACTATAACCAAGATGTAGTGTGAATTTTCACAAATGTTCAAATTTTAAAAAGTAGTATGGAATTTTACTATAATTTCACGAACTAGTATGGAATTTCACGAAATAGTATGTAATTTCACGATGTAGTATGAATTTTTCTTCACAAATTATCAAATTTTACAAAGTATTATGGAATTTTATGATATAGAAATTTCATGAAGTAGTATGAAATTTCAAGAAATAGTATGTAATTTCACGATATAGTATGGAATTTCTCGATTTTGAAATTTTACGAAGTAGTATATAATTTCAAGATGTTGTATGGAATTCTACATGCGGTGGTGATTGACAACGAAAATTTGAAATAAAGAAAAAAAATTAATGAGGATGAATTTGTACTTTCATATAAAGTTTGGATTAAATGAGAAGTTATATTTTCACTTGAGATAAAATATCTCTCTCATGAAATATATGAGAATTATCCCATTATTTTTATCTATAATGTTATGGGGTGAACTCATAAAGGATTCGAGTGTCGATATCCACACTCTTTCTCTAATCCTTCATACAAATAGCAACCTAATGTGATTCTATGAAGTACAAATAATTTTATTGTCGTTCCCTAAATATTTATTGTACATGATATTTCTGTGTACACGTAATTATAAATACCCATAAATTATCTATTTGTTACGGAAAAAAATACAACTGTTTCAATTTTGAATTTGAAATTAAGAAAACACGTAAATAATAATTCTCATACTTTTGAATATAAAATCAAAATTGGTTATTTGGTAGTATAAGGATTTATAAGTTTTAAAAAATGGAAAAAATTGCATAAACATTTTGTTTGTTTTATGTGTTTTTTTAAACTTATCACATTTAAAATTTGAATTTTTATAAATTGTAATATTTTAAAATTAATACGACAATAACTCCAATAATACAAATTTATATAATATTAATATATTTAATATATATCTTACCTGTTTTCTCAAAATTCCAACCATATTATACCTTGCACTCGTCGTATCTATGACCTTAGTTTGGATTAGGGTATGTTTGGCGGACAAAGCTGATAGCTGAAAAGTTAGCTGATGACTAATAAGTTATTTGAGAGTTGATAGCTGATGACTGATAGCTGAAAAGCTAATTGATCTAAATAAAAGCGTTTGGCAAATTCAGCTGATAAGCTGGCTCAAAAATACAAAATTACACAAAAGTATATGTTTAAAATAATAGTGTTAATACTATTTTTTATTTATTTTCATATAATATTAGGATATTAAATTTAATTATTATTGTTTCTATTACCAATTTTGTTTTATATATATATATATAAATATAATTTTCAATAATTGCACAATACTTTTTTTAACGGATTGGGGAGAGGATTTTTTTAATTTCCTTTATACACCAATTTATAATCAAGCTAATAATAATTATAATAATAATTATTATTATTATTGCACAATACTAAAATAACTCTAGATATTTATCTAATTAATAATAATAATAATAATAATAATTTTACAATACTAAAATAATTCTTAGATATTTATTTAACAATTAATAGAGTGGTGAAATTAAAAAAATAATAATACCTAACAAAATAATAGTGTAATTTTCTAAAAAAATAAAAGGGTTAAAATAGGAATAAAATCAAAAAGCTCCATGAACTTATTTGAAAAGCTTATAATAGTAGCATCTGAGATAAGCTCATACTTTTCAAATAAGTTCATACAATCAAACAAGACTTATTTAAATACAGAGAGCTTATAAGTTCTCAAAATAAAATATAAACTAGCTTATTATGTTTACCAAACATTAACTTAGTAGTAAATATATAAGAAATATGATTGATTGCTGAGTTGTTAGCTGATATGTAATTGAGTTAGCTGATTTGAGGAACTAATAATAATAATAATAATAATAATAATAAAGTCTCAATAATTTCGATTATTAGCCACCGATCTCGTTTACAGCGGAAGAGGAAAAAGTCGCCCCCGTGGACTCTTAAATGAATAAAGTGGCTTAAACTTGCTCTTCAACAAGAAAATTCAAAACTCGCAGCATACATACTTGAGCAGCTCCAATATTTCCATGCTTTTCAAAAGCAATTCCATGTCCTCAATGGTCCATGCCATGGTCGGCCGCTTTACCTTTAAATAATTAATCCTTAATTTCGCAGCAGCATCTTGGAAACTCTGCTCATTATGGTATGGATATCATGCATATATCGTCTCAATTATCCTAATTTTAGATTTTTATTTTTAATTTCCCACCAGTTTTCTTGTCTGCGAGTAACCAACATTCTTGGCAAAGAATCTCAATTCTATGGAAATAAAGCTTTTCTGTTCCTGACCTAAAAAGCATTTTGCCCCTCTTTTTTTCGTTTTTCCCCCTTTCAACCAGTATTGACTTTTATGGTCTTCCCGCAGATATGAAAAAAAAGGGGGAAATCTGGAAAACCCCATGAATAACTTTACTTTCTTAATCCGTATATTGCATTCAATAGTCTTTAATTCCTATTATTATGTGTTGCCCATATATAGATTCATATAGTCAATTTGACAACTATGGACCCTAAATTATCCATTTGATTGACTTGAGAGCTTTTAGTATGTGTGTGTGTGTGTGTGTGTTTTAAATAAATTATGAGATATGATGGATTTTGAATATAGGTTCTTTTGGGGGACTGTATTAAATGTTAATGGACCTCGTCTCGGAGACGATCGAGGCCATCATCACCGAGATCGTCCTAGCCTCCCAAAACGTCCTGGTCGACAAAAAGAGCTTCGCCCAGCTCTCGTCCTACCTGGAACACATCGTCCCTCTCCTCCGCGAGCTCTCCGCTAACAACAACCACCGCATCACCGCCGCCTCCGAGCCCCTAGCAAGCTTCCTCGAAACCCTAAGCCACGAGACGAAAGAGGCCCGAAAGCTCATCACCGACTGCAGCGAGCGCAACCGCTTCTACCTCTTCGTCAACTGCCGCTCCATCGCCAAGCACATCGAGCGCATCACCCAAGAAATCAGCCGCGCCATCAGCTGCATCCCTTTCGCCTCCCTTAACATCTCGTTAACCGTCAGAAATGACCTCGACGAACTCATCGCCAGAATGCAAAACGCCGAATTCAAAGCCGCGGTCGAAAAAGAACAAATTCTAGATAAAATCGAGATCGGGATCAACGAACGTAACGTCGACCGTGCCTATGCGAATAATTTGTTAGTCTCGATCGCGAGGGCGATCGGCGTGCCGACCGACCGGGACGCCTTAAAAAAGGAGCTCGACGAGTTCAAGGGCGAAATTGAGAATTTGTCGTCGAGGAAGGACAAAGCCGAGGCGATACAGATGGAGCAGATAATTGCGCTCCTTGAACGGGCCGACGTGGCCTCGTCGCTCGAGGATCGGGAAAAGAAGTACTTAACAAAGAGAAAATCGCTGGGCGCGCTGCCGTTGGAGCCTCTCACGTCGTTCTATTGCCCGATTACGAAGGAGGTTATGGTGGACCCCGTCGAGACGCCGTCGGGGCACACGTTCGAGAGGGAGGCGATTGAGAAGTGGCTGTCGGGGGGGAACAGACCATTTTGCCCTTTGACGTCGGAGCCATTGGACGTTTCGATGCTGAGGCCGAATAAGACGCTGCGGCAGTCGATAGAGGAGTGGAAGGAGAGGAACACGATGATCGTTGTGGGGTCATTGAGGTCGAGGTTGTTGTCGGGGGTCGAGGACGAGGTGGTTCGGTCGTTGGAGCTGGTTGAGGGTCTTTGCGAGGAGAGGGAGATACATAGGGAGTGGTTGGTTTTGGAGAATTATATACCGTGTTTGGTTGATCTTTTGCGGGATAAGAATCGGGAGATTAAGAACCGGGCGCTTCGCGTGCTTTGCTTGCTGGCAAAGGACAATGTTGATGCAAAGGTAGTTATTATTATTTATTTTTTTGGCTGTTATATTCAAGATTCCCAAAATGCCCTTAAACACATGTTACTATTTTGGGCGATGGCTTGTTACTACTTTCAGTATTTAGTCGCCTTTTCATTTCCATGTATATCCCTAATTAATTATATTAAAATCACACTACTTCATTTACCTTGATGAACTTTTACGGAAGCCAAGTAGACAATGAATAAATAATTAATTAACCAATGAGGCATAGATGGAAAACACAATACTTTTAACTATATTAACCAACATTTTCTTAATCTGTGTGAAATAACCGTAAGCCAATCTTTTCGGGACGGACGGAGTATTATTAAGTTATCTTTTTTAAAAGTTGTTTCTTTCTCTATCCAACGATTGTGGGCAAAACCGTAACTGAAGTTGCCGCATCAATAAGGACTAAAACTGATGACCCTCGAAAGTTACGGGACTATAATTTCAATTGAGCCCTTTTCTCTTTGGAAAAAATGATCAAATTATTGACATCTTGATCTGAGTACAGTTTCCGTATCTCGGTGCATTTTGCAGGAAAGAATAGCTAACATTGAGAATTCAATTAGTCTTATCGTTCGGTTTCTTGGACGTCGCATCGAGGAAAGTAAGTTAGCCGTGACATTACTACTCGAACTCTCAAAATGTGAAAACATGCGCGAGTGCATTGGGAAGGCTAAGGGCTGTATAATCCTTCTTGTAACTATGTTGGGCAACATGGACCTGCAAGCGGCTCGATACGCGAAAAATGTTTTGGACAGCCTGTCGTACTCTGACGAAAATGTTATCCAGATGGCTAAGAGTAATTATTTTCAATACCTTCTGGAACGCCTGTCTTCGGGTATATTTCTTTGGTCTTTTCTTTGACTATGGCATAAACTTGTGCTCTTAAAAGAAGACAAAGTGATTTATAGTAGCGGAATTTAAAATTTGTAGCGTGTCCGAATTGAAGCAAAAAGTTGAATTAATTCATTGAGAAGTATTTGTAAATAAGTTGTAAAAGTTTGTTTGTAAAAGTCAAACTAGACGAAGAAACAAAAATCTAAACGACCTCTACTTTTTTTAGATTCTGATTAGATTAATAGGGTGTTTGGCTACTTTCATTTAGAAAATATTCTTTCCGCCAGAGAATAGTAATTAAAAAAAATTGTGAGGGAAGATTGATGAATTTTTGAGTGTGAATGGATATAAAATGAAAATGTAATAATTAAAACTGATGTGATATAAAAATAGTAAAGTCACGATTGAAAATAACTGTTAGTGTATGAATAGTGAATATTGTAGAGAAATGTGTGGTAATGATTGGTTCTTTTTTGAAAAGTGTGTAGATGAGATTGGTGGGCAAAAAAAAATGAGAACGATTGAATAGTGTATTTTTTGAAAAAATTTATATCGAATCACAAATTTGGGAATAAATTTTTTCTCTGGTGAAATGAAAATAGGAAATTTTAATATCCAATCACACCTTAAGTTCTTTGAAATTGTTTGGTACTCCCTCCGTTTCTTAATAAATGTCGTTTTAGAGTTTTTGTTCAAAATTAAGGAACATAATATTTGACCAATACATCCTCAATCAATTAATAATATACACATTTAATTACTTCAATTATTTCCCTTTAGTTATTTTATTACCATAAACTTGTTTATATTTCTTAAAATAAGCGGGGATAAAACTGGAATAAAGTGGCGAAAAATCCTAAAACGACACTTAATTTGAAATTAAATTGAGTCTCTAAAACGACACTTATTTTAAAACGGAGGGAGTAATTTTTTTTATAAAAAATCTTATAAGATGCTATAAGTTTCTTAAGAGCTTATGAGATCCTTACAAAAAGGTACATCCACCCCAACTTTTAGTTTAAGATGAGAACCAATTCCCCATTGGTAACAAACGGTTATCCATTAAGCGGAGGAAATCTTATAGAAATTCAAAAAAAAAACATAAAAATAAAGTTCTCACTCGGTCAAGAACGGACTACGAGGGTCAGCTATCCAGCTAACTTTCAGAATTCAATGCCGTTACTGTATAGGTTTTTTGAATAGTAAGCCGACGAAGGCAAATTATTGCTGATTCGGAGAGTAACTTTTTTATAACATCATATAAGTTCCTTTATTTTTAACATGTAAAACAACTTATTAGCTTAAACATTTTTTTTTATCCAAACATTTTATCTGCTTATTTTTAAAATAAGATCTGAGGACTTATTAGTTCTCAAAACATCTTCTAAGATCTTTTATATAAGCCAGCCAAACATCATGCAAGTAGAATCAGAAACAGAAGTTGAGAATCAGTTTTTGGCCGATACGTTAGATCTCATTCACAGTAGATCCGATTCTTGGCAGGTTCCGATCATGTTAAGATGACAATGGCAAAAACCTTGGGCGAGATGGAATTGACGGATCATAACAAATCATCCCTAGTCGAAAATGGTGTGTTGGATTTACTTCTCGTTTTAGTCCCACACGATAATGTTGAGATGAAAATAGCAGCCGTCGAAGCTCTTATGAATCTCTCGAGTTTAAAAAAGAATGGACAGGAGATGCTAAAGAAAGGCGCGGTTTGTCCGTTATTGGACATTTTGTACCGCCAAACATCGCCACAGAAGTTGCGTGAACTGGTGGCGGCCACAATTGTAAATCTTGCTCAATCGACTGTACCTGAAGGCTCTGATTCTGTGCCGCCGCTTTGCATGTTTGAATCCGATGACGATATTTCCGAACTATTTTCGTTCATTAATCTGGCAGGACCCGCTCTGCAGCAAAACATTCTCCAGGCTTTTCGTGCCATGTGTCTATCTCCGTGTGCTGCTGTTGTCAAGTCTAAACTAAGAGAGGTAATGTTTTGGTTATTTTTTGTTTTTTATTTTTCATCTCACAGTTGCAACTGAATTTTTTTAGGTTGTGTTTGGATTGAGGGATTTGAAATCCTACCTTGGATTTAAAATTGGTATTCTCAAATTGTTAGTTTATATAATAGAAAAATATAGAATTTATTTTCACACACAACACGCATTACACACATTTCACACACAAAGCATATATTACACATTTCACACATACAAAATGTGTGCAGTGTGTGTGTTGTGTTGTGTGTAAGTTAAAAATAGAAAAATATTGAATTTATTTTCTCATATTTTACACACACTACACACATTTCACTCACACTACTGACACATCACACATATTTCACACACAACACACGCTTTACATAAAAACATACACTACATATATTTCACACTGCACACAGAAAACGGCAATCGGCAAATCCATCAGAAAATGTTTAGTGTGTGTTTTGTGTGAGAAATGTATGTAGTGTGTGTTTTGTGTTTGAAATGTGTGTTGTGTGTAAGAGAGAGGTGATGGATTTCTAGATTTTAGGATGAATTTCAATTTCACCAAAAATGAACTAATAGTTGAGAATGGATTTGGAAGGATTTAGAATCCATTCATTTGGGTTTTAGCCAAACACTTATGATTCCAAATCTATTGCATATTTTAAATTTTTCTCGGTTGTTCTTTAATAAATAATAGAAAATTATAAATTTATAATAAAAAAAAAAATTTAGTGCAAAATGTGTTTTGTGCCTTCTCAGGGCTCGGCCGTGGAAATTTTGTTCCGGTTATACGAGGTCGACGACGTCACTTTACGCGCAAACGCCGTAAACCTCTTATCATGTCTAACCGAAGACGTCGACGAACCCACAATCACAGCCCACATCACCCAAACTTCAATCGAAACTCTTCTCAAGATCTTCAAGACATCAGAAGACGAGGACGAGATCGCCTCGTCGCTAGGCATAATCGCCAACCTTCCGGAAACTTCTCAAATCTCCGATTGGCTACTCAAATCCCCAAATCTCCCCGCGATCTTCAATTTCCTCTGCGATGGTCAAAACAGCATTCACCAAAGACACCACGTCGTCGAGAACGCTATCGGAGCCATTTCCCGTTTGACTGTTGAGACGAGTGTGCAATTGCAAAAAAAAGTTGCCGAGGCCGGGGTTATACCCTTTTTGGTAAATTCGCTTGAATCCGGGACCGATTTGATGATTAAACGGGCTTCGGTTTCGCTCACTCGGCTTTCTAGAAGCTCTCCTAGGCTGAGTAGGCAAATCTCGAGACGTAACGGTAGTTTTTGGTGTTTTTCGGCTTTGCCCGAGTCGTCTTGTCCCGTTCACCGCGGGCTTTGTACAATCCAATCATCGTTTTGCCTAATAGAGGCAAATGCGGTTGGGTCTCTTATTAGGGTTCTCGGGAAACAAGATCCGTTTGTTTGTGAGGCGGGTTTGGATGCGCTTTTGACTTTGATAGATGATGTGATGTTGCAAAACGGTTGTAAGGTTTTAGATGAAGAGAACGCGATGCCTGCTATGATTAAATTAATCGCCAGCCCTTGTGTTGTTTTGCAGGAGAAGGTTTTGAATGCTTTCGAGAGGATTTTTCGATTAGTGGAATATAAACATAAATACGGAAAATTGGCTCAGGCGCCGTTGGTTGACTTGACTCAGAGGGGAAGTAGAAGCTTGAGATCTTTAGCAGCGAGGTTACTTGGTCAGTTAAATGTGCTTCATGATCAGTCTTCTTATTTCTGAAAAAAGAAGAGAGAGAAAAAAAACTATGTAAATAGGATACAGCGATGGCTACATGTATTTGTCTGCTTATTTATATTTCTGCATTCTTTCTTGATAGGAGAAGCCTGGGTGGTTAATTACGCTTTTAAGCGTGCATTGATTGACCATTAGCAAAGCCAGGTTTCCTTTAGATCACATAGTAAAATTCTTTAGTAGTTCATAAATGTTGTTGTATTGTGTTTCTAAACGGTTATGAATTTTGGTGTACATGTAAAATTATTTTTAAGTTCAATTAAAACTTTATGTGCACATTACATTGCTTCAATTTAAATAATGAATATTGATCAGCTTGGTTCTTCTACTATCTTCAAGAGAAGGGAAAAAAAAAAGGATAAAATATAATTTAATTAAATAAACAATAAAAATATTTCTAAATAACATGAAGAGAAGAAAATGAAAAAGAACATATTCAAAACAGGCTTGTGTAACCACAAAAGAACATATCTTCATGTTTAAAATTCTTCAGAAAATTTAAAAAAAAAAAAGGAATAAAAAACAAAAATTTTATGACATCTTAACTTTAGTTCTCAATCTTCTCCTCCTCCCCACGAACTTAAGAACTTCATCAATAAGAATAACCGGGGCCGACACTGCAACAACAAGAACCCACTCGTTCAAACTCAACGGGACAACGCCAAACACGTTTGCAAGAAACGGAACATAAAGTATCAGACAATGCAGACCAAATGAGACCGACATCGCGACAAGAAGCCAAGGGTTTCGCCACGGTGGCATCCGGACCAAGCTGTTGTCCTCCGAGAGGGCGTTTAGGGAATTAAACATCTCGATAGCGACCAGAACGGAGAGCGATAGCGTCATCGCCTTCACTTTGCCGGCCGTGAAGTAATCGCAGGGGTCCGAGAAGGTGATCGTGCGGCCACCTCCGACCGTGAATGGAGATGCGGTGAAATTCGACCACGATGAGCACGTTCCCCAGTTACGGAGCTGAGATAGGGTTACTAGCGTGTGCCCGTCTTCGAGTAGGTTTAGGCCGAGAAACGAGGCGTGGGTGTACCACAAGATGAATACACCGACCGTTGCGATGCCGACGTAAGAGCCGATCACCTAACGATGCAAACAACGTAAAAGTGATTGTCAGCTTCTGGGTGAAAGGTAGTATTTTTATTTTTTTTTCCAAATGTCAACTTCTACTTCCGATTCTGTTTGACTTTTACTAACAAAATATCATCAAACAACTTCAAATTCACAAACTGCCAAATTCTGATTCTCGGCTACTTTTAACTTCTGCTACATTAAATCACTTCTTTTAAAAGCAGAAGCTTCTACAAACACTAGCATGCTTAAGAAAAAAAGACCAAACTGAAAGAAAATATATATATATATACACACACACTATTGTGGAGGCAAAATTGAAATACAAGGAAAAGAAAACGGACCATATAGCGGAAGAAAACCCAAGAGTTAATGAGAGCATCATTGCTCTTCCGAGGTGGTTTTTGCATAATATCAACATCGGCCGGATTAAATCCAAGGGCTGTGGCGGGTGGGCCGTCTGTAACCAAATTAACCCATAGAAGCTGCACCGGTATCAAACATTCCGGTATTCCGAGCGAAGCAGTCAAGAATATGGATATAACCTCTCCAACGTTAGAGGATATCATGTATCTGCAAATTAAATTAAATTTTAAATATGCTCTAGAAATAACAATATTAAATTTAAATGTATAAATTACTGTTATGGTGATCTGTACACAAATGTGCATGCACTTTACCAGTAAGCTCATATAATGTAATTTCTGATTATTTTTTTTTTAATATCATATAATATACCTGATAAAAGCTTTCATGTTATTGTAGATTGAACGACCCTCCGCAACAGCCGACACGATCGTGCTGAAATTATCATCTGCCAACACCATATCCGATGATTCTTTCGCAACCTAAATATTGATTTTCATGAGATAAATAATATTTAAAAAATTGATTTCAATTTGATTGTAAATTAAAATATATATATATATATATATATTTTACCTCAGTTCCAGTAATGCCCATAGCTATTCCAATATCAGCAAGTTTCAAAGCCGGTGCATCGTTAACCCCGTCCCCAGTCATGGCAACAATTTCCCCCATATCCTTAAGCATCCTCACTATATCTTGCTTGTGTCTAGGCTCGGCCCGAGAAAAAACCTTTCCCCCGGGCCTCGACAAAACATCAATCCGCTCCGACGACGGAAGCGCCATAAACTCCTTCCCAGTGAAACTCCTTCCTCGTAGATCCTCACCTTCCGGAAACAACCGGATTTCCTTACATATAGCCTCGGCCGTTGATTTATTATCCCCCGTTATCACCATCACCTTTATTCCCGCTTTGCCACAATCCTCGATCGCCCCATGAACTTCCTCGCGAGGTGGGTCCTGTAATTAAAAAATAATAATGCAAATTCCAAAAAAATAAATAAATAAATAAAATATACTCACCCTTATACCGACTACGCCTACGAAAATTAAGCCGCTTTCGATTGAGGAATAGCACGTGGGGTCGAGCAATTTTTTGTGGGCCGGGTGATTATCGGTATAGTAATCGGAAAGCTCGCCTAAATCGTCTTTATATGCCAAGCCTAAGCATCGTAAACCCTTTGAGCTCATTTCCAAGAGTCTAGATAGCAACGATTGTCTATAGTGCTCGTCGATGGGCAAAGTTGATCCGTCGGCGAGCTGTACATATGAAGTACGCTCCAGCAAGCTCTCGACGGCACCCTGCATGAGAAGTATATGTAATCATAAGAATTATTAAATTAACGGTCCAAACAATTTTACTAGATTTGTATATAAGAATTTGAGGTGCCTAATTTCAAAATCATCAATCGAAATGAAAACTAATGTTTTTTTGAAAAATATATATAAAATTATAAATCAACATAATTCCCCAATTACAAGGATTCCTGGAATAAAAATGGCTAATCTTCCCAAGAATATGCACGAAAAAAAAAATTACCTTGACAAGAAGCCGATTGGACCCATTCGGCTTGCGAACAACAACACTCATCGATTTACGGACACGGTCAAATTCTAACGTTGCGACCCTTTTCGATCTTTTCGACCACCACTCGCAACACGCTGAATTTTTTTTAATCAGAGAAAAAATATAGAAACAACACAAGACAACAACAACAACAATAAAATAAACGATATCACATAACTCGATCTCACCTAATTTAATCGAGCTCCGATCGATCAAATGGTTCGACAAAAGCCTCCCATACCGTAGTTTATCTTTCACCTCATTATCTCTAACTCCCATTTTCTCGACCAAAACCTTTAGAGCCGCCTCGGTAGGCAAACCCGTCGCCCTAAACAAACGCCCATCGCAGAACACACCCGCGTCATTACAAACCGCGCAAATCTCAGCCACAGATAACAAATTCACATCTATATTATTATTATCCCAATCGACTATCCCGCCGTCCTTCGGGTCATAAGTCGTCCCCTCGACCCGGAAAGCCCGCGAGCCCGTCGTAAAAAACTCCGTCACCGCCATCTGATTTGTCGTCAAAGTCCCGGTCTTGTCCGAGCAAATCACGGTTGTGCACCCCAACGTCTCCACGCTTGGAAGCTTCCGGACGATTGCGTTCTTCTGTGCCATCTTCCTCGTCCCCAACGCCAGGCACGTCGTGATGACAGCTGGCAGCCCCTCGGGGATCGCGGCGACAGCTAGCGCGATCGCTATCTTGAAATAGTAAGTGCACTTATCGAACGAGAACTGGAAATTCGACGGCCACCCGTTATCATTAACCTCCCACGTTAGGAAATATTTGTAATTTATGACCCACACGGCGAGGCAGACGAACCCTATAGCCGTTGTGAGCCGACTCCCGAACTCATCGAGCTTCTTTTTCAACGGGGTCTCATTTTCCTCCATCGACGCTTCGTGTATTTGCGTCTGTATGTTACCGATTTCGGTCGACATCCCGATACTCACGACTATACATACGCAGCTACCGTTCACGACCGTCGTTCCCGAAAAAACCATGTTTTCTTTAGCTTGTAATTCGCAATCCTCGTCGAAAACGGGCTTCGGGCTTTTTAGAACGGGCATCGCCTCGCCGGTCAACGAGCTCTGCTCGACTCTTAAAGTCGAGGTTTTCAAAACGGCAACACGCATGTCGGCGGGGACTTTATCGCCTACGCGCAGCTCCACGATATCCCCCGGGACGAGCTCCCGAGCCGGCAAATCGGGCACTAAATATCCATCCCTCAAAACTTTGCCCGACTCGCACTGCATGTCCTTTAAGGCTTCGAGGGCTTTTTCGGCATTTCCTTCTTGCCAAACACCGACGATGGCGTTGAGGATTAGGATTGAGACTATGACGAGGGGCTCGACGTAGGATTCGAGGCCCGATTCGTTTTTTTGCAAGAATGCTAGAACGAATGAGATGAACGCGGCTAGTAAGAGGATTTTGACGAGCGTGTCGTCGAATTGTTGGAAAACGAGTTGCCAAACGGGCTTTCCCTTTTCTTTTTGGAGTTCATTGTAACCGTGTGTTTCTCGACGCTTTTCTACCTCGTAAGTGCTTAGACCTTTGTCTAGTTTGACTTTGTACTCTTTCAGACATTGATCAACAGACCATGACCATGCCTTGAATGGCTTTTCCTTGATTTTTTCGTCCATCTTGGGTATAAAATCTAACTATCAGCCCAAAATAGACCTATAAATCAATTTACCTTCAATTCATTTCAAACTCCTAAAAAAATAAAATAATAATAATTAAATTTATAGGAATTGGAATATCAATTTGATCATCTGAGAAAAAAAACTAATAAAAAATGATATAAACACTTGGCCAATGGAGATATGAAGGAATTAAAACCACTTTGTGCACCAACTGGAAGCAATAAATGTGCCTTCATCAACTCACAAGATGCATTAATATAAAACTTATAACCCCAACTAACTCTGGCAAAGCACAGTAGGAAAAAAAAATCAAACAAATGGCTACTCAAGATATTAACAAATTTAAATATACATAAAATCACACATAAAAATTTTCATGCACTAAATATGTATGGAGGAAAAACAAAAGGATCATTTCATAATAAAGAAATCAGAATTATGATTTTATCACAGGAAGTTTCAACTTACAGTGTGGAAATTGAACAGCCCACTTAAAACGGTTCAATCTCTTGTAATTATGAGCAAAGCCCAGATTATAAATGTGCCAAGGATGGGGAAAAGTCGATGGCTTTGTGGGAAAGCAACACTGAATAAGTGATTTGAGATTTATTAATTAAATTAATAAGAAGGGGTAAAAAACAAGAAGAATGGAAAATTCTTGTGGAAGAAAGTTGGTCAGATATGCTTTTGTTCTTTAATTAAAGGATATGCCAAATGGGAAACTTTTTGGTCAGTTAGTTTAAAGGAGTGGTTAGTTTTTAAGAAAATTAAAATTTAAAAAAAAAAAAAAAAAGCGGTTATAGCCTTAGTGGGAATTGTGTAGCAATTCATCTTTCGAAAGCAACTGCTTTACACTTTTTTCCTCATTTGAGGAGTATTTAAAAATAGTCGGAACTTTTTTAATTGAGCGTAATTTAATAGTACTACTCAAACATAATGAAGTAAATTAACTAATTAATATGCATTTTATTAGTGTGCATGTGTCCCAACAGAAATTTTGAATTTTTTAACTTATGGAATTTAATCGATTTTCATGGATATATTGCATTAGATTGTAATGGAATTCTATAAAATCTTGCACTAAAGAATTAAATGGATACTAATAGACTTTAGTGGAATTCGCTAAATGTTCTCAACATAATATTATAAATTTTTATAAAATTTTCATTTTTTTTAGAGTAAAATTAACACAATTTAATAGGGTTTAGATTAAATTTTTATTTTTACAAAATAAAAATACAACTTAATTAAAATTTTATATAATATGATTTTACTTTATTTTCTTTTCCTTTTGAAGAGTTCGGTCAATTAATTTTATAAATATTTAAAAAAATTATTACTTATAACTTGTTATTAGCTTTAAATTTATAGATTAAATTATATTCTTTTTTCTTATATTATTTTTATTGCAAGATTAATGTTATATCTTCCTGCTCAATAAGATATAAATTAATTTAGAAAAACAACAAACTATAGTTAAGAAATATACATTTTAACGTTGTCCATAATCTTAAGAATTAGAATAAATACAATTAATAATAAAATTTTATTATAATTATGCGCGAATATGATATGAGATTAATTAACCACTGCCATTTATATTATATTGAAGTATGATAATTTTAAGAAAATTACGAGACAAATAAAATAAATATGTTTTGCTGAGTTATGATAATTTCAAATATCTCACCCACTAATATTTTATCTTATAAATTGATTATATTTTATTTACCAAAAATTTGAAAAAAAAAATAATTATTATTTTAATACTAAAGTGATAAAAATAATTCTAATACGCCCATTTTAATAATAAATATTTTTTTACTAATTATCTTAATTTTAAAATGAATAAAAAGGTGGATTCCATAAAAAAATTTGGATAGAAAACAAGAATTCGGTAGGAAATGTATGAGTGTATTTTTAACTATAAAATTTATAAAATTCCATAGAAATCTCATAATTTAACAAAAATCACAATAATGCACTAGAAAATAAAAATGCTGAAACTATATATTATTTATAAAATTTCAAGGTGGGAACACCATTTCGCGAAATCCACACCCAAAATTAAATAAAATTTTAAAATCTACTCGATTCAACAATTTCAATTTTAACATAACAAAAATAACTGTCACTGCTTATGAAAGACATTCATTATACACCTAATGAATAATATAATACACGAAAAAGCATATTCGAATTGCGTTGACCTCGCGTTGGAAGTGGTGATCAACGCGTAGAAAAAGGAATATGTATGAGTTGAATACACAAGATGAAGACATGGGGGCCATTTCTACAATTGGGTTTTGTGTGGACTTTTAAAAGTATTATTTGTCTGCAATTTCTTAATTCAAGAAATGCAGTTTCTTTGTGCTAATCAGGCATCATTAAATATATCAATAATTTTAAAGTAAGCCATCCCTGGTTGCTTGTTTGTTGTTACATCTACCCATCCTAATCTTGCTTTCCTAATACTTTATTATATAATTGTAATGTTTCTTGTTAACTACTCCATCCGTTCTAATTTGATAGTCTCACGGTTGGTTTCACATATATTAAGAAATTGGATAGTTAAGTTATTAATTTAGTTAGTGTTTTCCAATTATATTATTCTTGAATTTATTAATGTCAATTAATACTCATAGGAATCAGTGTTGGAATTAGTATATTTGTTATTGGAATAGTAAGATTTTACATTGTAATCATCAATTTTCAATTTACGATGTAGAAAATTAGTATTTCAATAATATTAATTAAGGGTATGTGTGAAAATAAAAATTTAATAATATGTTAAATATGGTAACGAGACTATATTTGTGGAACGGACGAAAATGGAATAATGGACTATATCTGTGGGACGGAGGGAGTAATAAACTTAGATGGTTGGCTATGATGCACGGACACTTCGTTTTTGACCCCCGGGACGAGTCGGACACTCCGGGGACGCGGACACGCGCCCGACACGTGTCGGCGTGTCCTAATTTTTTTTTTTATTTTTGACAGGGGACACGGCGCAGACACGGCTCGGACACGGCGGGGCATAGGGGACACGGCCAGGACACGGCCCCGACACGTTTTTTCTTTTTTTTTTTATTTTTTTAAATTTTTTAATTTAATATCATTTTTTATTTTATTTGGGGTTTTATAATTTATTGTGAATGAGTTTGTAATTATTTTAGATGATTTATTAGAAATAGAAATTATTATAATTAAATATTTATAGGAAATAAATATATTGATAATTATTTATATAATAAACGTGTATGAGGCGTGTCGTGTCCTATATTTTTAAAAATAAATGTGTTCTCGTGTCCAAATCGTGTCGTGTACCGTGTCCGTGTCGGTGCAACTTAGATGGTTGGTCACTTGGTGGCAAACGATGAGAATAATATTGCTGTTAAAATTTGCACATTCAAGCGTTATTTAAACTTTTGTAAGGATGTAATATTGAGATTACCAGAGTTCGAACTTTAGACCATTAAGTTATTCGGTGTTTATTGTTTTATCTCTTTGGTCACACTCTAGCTTAGATAATGTGTAAACTATGAACAATAAAATTTGCAAATGATAAGTTACTGGTTTTATTTTATTTATTTATTTCCAATTCTTAGCCTACAGGTCATTATACCGTGGACCTGGGTACACTTCGAAATGTCCACTCAATAATTTTATTTATCATCGCATATAACTGGCATATATCATCACATATAACTTACATATCATCAAAAATAATTGAAATTCTAAATTTAAAATCTAAAACACTAAGATTAAAAAAAAAACAAAAACAAAAATCTAAACCCTGCAAACGGAAAAGTAAACCCTAAAATGGAAAACTAAACCCTTAAATTTAAATATTAAATTGTAAACACTAAATTTCGATCATATATCATCACATATAATTAACACATATGATCACATATAATTGGTAGATTGATAGATTTTTGCTGGAACCTTAAATGAAAAATTAAATAAAAAATAAAAACTAAATATTAAAATAGAAAATTAAACTCTAAAAATGAAAAACTAAACCCGAAAATGGAAAAATAAACACTAAAATAGAAAAATAAACACTAAACTCTAAATTATTGTCACATATCATCACGTATAACAACATATATCATCACGTATAACTGTTATATATCATCATCATATATAACTAAATGATAATAGATATTTACAGGGTGTACCTAGCAAGGTGCACCAGATGCATATAATAAATTGCCCTAGAGGTGCCTAAGTTGATCTAATGTGTTTCCATTTCAATTTTCAATATCCAGTGAAAATGATAATTGAGGGGATGCTTGGTTGGTGGATTTGGGAGTGGAGAATGGGAAAGTGTATCAAAGTGGTGCTTGGTAACTAAAACACTATTGGTTTTATTGCCCATTTTTTGGTGTTGAGCCATACCCACAAACAAGTGTTATCAAAGCCATTAACCTCCACAATCAAACTTTTTCTCATACCTATTCCCAACAAATTCACCAAGCATCTCCTGATAATTTGTTGATTTTAGTGTGAAAAATGAGTGGAATATGGATGAGTAAATTTCCAAATATGTTTTTAAGTATATAATAAGTTGAAAGTTGTTAATGGTAAAGTCCACTTTCATTAATTTAATTGAATTATATATTATAATATTAATAAGATTATAGATGGTTGGTAATATTAGATATAAATAAATTTCAAATAGTAAAAGTTTAAGTAAATTTTGATGGCAATGGTGGGTGTCATATTTTAAAACATAATATGATTGATATGTTTGAAATGTTTTGATTTGAAAAATGAAAATTTGAAAAAGATAATTTTGTACGAAAAATCATAAATAAAATGATTCTAATTTTTTTTAATAGTTGAAAAACGAGAATGGTATTTTGAAAATGCATTTATACATCATCTTACGGTTCTGTCGATAGTTTCAAAAAATTTCAATTCAAGCTAATAGAACTATTGTCTGTAGTTTGCTTTTGAGAATTTTGAAAATGATAGTGAAAGAAAAATAAGAAATAAAAATGTTTTTTAAATGTGTGAATGAATATGAGATGAAAATATAGTTATTAAAATTAATTGAATTTAGAAAATGATAAAATTATGATTGAAAATGATTGAATGATTTATTTTTAAAAATGAATTAAAATAATTGAAGGATAAAAAATTTAAAATAAATTAAAAACTTAAAATATTCAAATATTAAAAAAAAAAGTTCAAAATGATTTTTTTTTTTTCAAAACGAGAACATAGGTAATTGCTGCATAAACTTTTTAAAAAGATCCACCAAATGTCATGATTCGATTTTCAAATTATTTATAAAAAAAATATATATAATTTTATTTACCTAGATTTAAAAGTCGTATGCATTTACACATTTTTAAAAGGGTGATGATAATTAAGCAACCAAACTGCAAGTCAGTCTAAATAAGTGGCAAATATTATGACTCCTGAGAGGGAAGTTGGAGGGGGAGGCATTAGAAGTCAATAATTACATTAAAGTTCACGGAAATTAATAAATAAACTTTTTCTTGGTACTCGATGAAACTTCAAGGAAACTTCGTTTATTTTACTGCTCGACATTAATAGGCTATGCTATGTCGATCAGTTAACACAGTTCAATCTGACTAAATAAAATTGAAATTGAGTCCAAAATCGTAATCGAAATTATAATTAACGGTTCAAAAATCAAAATTATAGTTAATGGTTCCGAAACCGACACCGTAATCATTTTTAAAGGTTTCAATTGTAATCATTTTTAAAGATTTCAATTACAGTTGCAGGCTTTAAAAAATCATGAAATCGGCGATTATGAAACCCTAACCAGAACCGGTAGATTAGAACCGACGGATCCTTGATTTTTTTTTAATTCCTTATTTTATATATTATATAATGTATTATATTTATAAATAATATATATATATATATATATATATAATATAGTATATATTATAGTATATAAATTTATAATATTATTTATAAATATAATACATGTATATAATATATAAAATAAGGAATTAAAAAAAAAATCAAGGATCCGTCGGT
>BMAC01000164.1:1084413-1104077 GCA_014905375.1 Phtheirospermum japonicum
AAGGAAACCGCCGGCATTCCTGGCGGGTTTCATTTCCCGTCAGGATACTACAATTCTGACCGCAAAAATACTGGCGGCCATTATCCGTCAAGAGGCCGTCAGTATTTGATATACTGACGAAATCCTGACGGATTTAGCCGTCAGTATCGCCAGATTTTTTTGTAGTGTGCTGACAGATGGCTACTTCTTAGCTTTCTAAGATATAAGAGGAGCCTCCAATATATATGGCAAGCTCACTAATCAACATCAGAAAATTATTTAAGTTGTGGTTCTGAGCTTGTTTGGAAGAATATGCCCTTTACTGGACTTGATTTGATGTATCTTTGTATTTACAACAGGAGGATGATTTGAGGCTGGATTTGACATAAATTGACTGATAGCCTATATGATATAAGAAAATTCAGGTCTAGTTATGACCAAGCATAGTAACCTGTTCTACCATCGTTATGTAAATGGAAGGATTAAATAATGGAATACCATCTTTACTAGTGAGATCAATCTTACTGTCATAGGAGTAGAACTAGGCTTACATCCTAGATATGAAAATTTTTTAGTTTTGATTAAATATATTGGCCACATTACAGAAAAGTGCGTGATGTTGACCATTATCAAACAACGTATGCTAAGTTGGTCAATTCATCAAAAAAAGGTCTAAAAGAAGGCCCAATCAGGCTTTCTTGGTGACGTGACGTGATTCAGTGCTTTCTTATAATTTTTCTTTAATTCTAAATATTAGATTGAAAAAAAAATAGAAAAAATTTATTTTGGTCCATTATATTGGCCGCATTTCAGAAAATATTAATGAAATTGGTCATCGTCAAATCATATCTTCTAAGTTAACCAATTCATCAAAAAGGTTAAAAAAACTTGATCGAATTTTTTTTCCTGACGTGGCATGATTGTATATTATTTTATTATTATTTTTTAATTTAAATATTAAATTTATGACAAAAACTTATTTTGCTATCATTTTTTTCTTTAAGCAAATTAATAAAATCTTAATTATTAAAAAATAAAAAATCATTATAAATATATAAACATAAAATAAATCTTAAAAAGTTATAAAATTAATATAATAATTTATATTATTTTTATTTAAGATTCCAATTAATAAAAAAATTAATAAACTCGAAGATAAATATAAAAATATAAAGGATCTTAAAATTTCTTATAAATGATTTTTGAAATATCTATATTTATTGTATATTCTTTAATATTTGTATTATGTTTTTATATTTTTAAATGATTTATATTAATTTTTTATTAATTAGATTAACATAAAGATTTAAAAAAACATAAAAAAAGGGAAAGCAAAACAAGTTTTTACCTTTAATTTAATTTTTAAAAATAAAAAAAAATTGATAAAAAAATATAGAATAATATCACATCACCAAAAAATCTCGATCAGACTCTTTTTGAACCTTTTTTGATCAATTGATCAACTTAGAAAATATGGTTTGAGGATGGTCAATATCACGTACCTTTTCTGAAACATGATCAATATAATGGACCAAAATGAATTTGCCCCCTATATTTTTTTTCTTCAACTTAATGATTAAAATTAAATAAAAATAATAAGAAATTATTGAATCATGTCACGTCAGCAAAAAAGCTCGATCGAGTTTTTTTTGAATCTTTTTCGATGAATTGGCCAACTTAACAGACGTTGTTTGATTATGGCATATATTACATACATTTTCTAAAATGTGACCAATATAGTGAATCAAAAATGAAATTCTTCCTCATACATATTCAGTTTTAGAAGGAATATCTTGAGCATACTTTATTTGAAAAATGGTAGTGCCTTCGTTAATTCTAACAACTTCTATGCTCATAATATATTTGAGAATTCCAAAATCCTTGATTGTAAAGATAGAGTGTAAATGAGATTTTAAATCTTGAATTTCTGAAATATTTATTACCATAAAGTATGATATTTATTAATTTTATGTACTGCAGTTGTGTATTTTCACTTTCCGATATGTGGATTTTTTAGTGTAATGTTATTTGTATCTAGCAACAAATTTGTTTTTTGGCTATAACTTTGCATGATTAAAATATTACAAATTTTCAAACACGACTACTTGTATAAGATGTCTTATATTCTCCATATGGCATACGCTGACATTTGAATTTCAGGTAACTAGCTTGAAGATGGCACAACATCAAAAGTGTAAGATTGATGAGACAATTGTGGAGGTAACCCTAGTTTGTTCTGTATGCTAATAAAATAAAATAATTACTTGGCTTTTGTTTCTCAGTCCTACTAAGAAAATTATTGATGTTGTCACTTCTCTAAAAAGAGGATTTAACATCGAATTAAAAAACATTTAATATCGATTTTCGAACCGTATCTAAGCCACTGATGTTAAAAGTGAAATCAATTTTTCTTAAACTGATGTCAAACTTATCGGTCTAAGTAAAAAAATGTTGTTGATTGTAAGTCAAATTGACATTGATTTTCACTGAAAACCAATGTTACTTCTGTCACTGGTCTAAGAAAAATCAATGTGACTTTTATCACTGGTGACTTAAACACCGGTTCGAAAATCGATATTAATGTAGCTAAAACCAATGTAATCTTTGACATCGATTTCTTAAAAACTGATTTTGTTTTGACATTAGTTTTTTAAAAGCAAACTATGTTTATTTGTACAAATTCTACCTAATTAACAATAGTTATAGCATCAAATAACAAATCTCACTTACAAACAAACAATATTTAGACAATCCCAATAATTTAATAACATCATAAATACAATAAATACAATGTTCAAAAGTCTAACAAATATCAAAGTAAATTACATCATTATATTTTTAGAATATCAAAAGAACAATGTGTACTCAGTGCCCAAAACATATACAAAATAAGAACGTGAATTATGTGCATTTACTCAAATGATTCTAAATTAACTATAATGTTTCAAAGAATAGAGATTCAGAGTAAAATTTGCGAATCAAATAAAATATTAATGGATAATATCCAACATTCATGTTATTTATGTTGCGCAGACTTTATGACCTCAATGTCAGCACCACCAACATCAACCCGAACTTGCCAAAAGAAGTCAACAAATGTCTTATCCATGATACACCTAACACCTTCTCTTACGTACAAAACTTTATTCTTTAACTACAACAATACTACGAATTATTTCGTCACTAAAATGGAAAATCCGCCCTATATTACTAATTAAACAAATAACTGTGATTTTTTTCTTACACGTGGCTCAATACCTGATTTTTCTTTTATTTGTGTCTGTTATTTTTATTTTTCTTTTATTTTTGTCACGTAATTTTCTTTTCTCTCTCCTTTCAGTTGTATGGATTTCTTTCCCAAAATTTTTTCCACATGATATCCATTATTTTTTCTCGAACTCTTATTTGTCCTCAACTGTTTTTTTATTCATTTATCATTCTTTTGTTAGGTACAAGCCTTATAAAAATTAACAATTAATTTACATTAATATTGTGTGTTTAAATAATTATTTGACACCAATTTTTTATTTAAATAATTGTTTGCAACCCATTCNTAACAATTAATTTACATTAATACGGTGTGTTTAAGTAATTATTTGACACCAATTTTTTATTTAAATAATTATTTGATCCCATTTTTCTAATTTATTTCATATAATGCGTTGATTAAGAAAAAAATTAATTTTTTATTTAAATAATTATTTGCACCAATTTTCCTAATGTATATCATGTAATGCGTAAAGACTGATTAAGAAAAAAAATTAATTTTCACTATTTGTTTAAATAATTATTTGACACCAATTCTTTAATTTATATCATATAATTGATTGGTGTTTCTATTTTTTAATTTATATCATGTAATTATTTGATTTTTCTATATAAATAGTGTCGTATTAGTAGTTTTTACATACTATTTTTTAATTTATACTATTTGATGAATGGTTTCAATTTGACTATTTGTTCCTAGATATTTATTATATGTACTATTAGAAAATTCTATATTATTTGTTGTTTTTTTATTGTATTTTATGAATTATTTTTTCTCAATCAACCGGAATCATGGTATTTGATAAAATCAATAATTTTATATCCATATTAATAAGCATATTACTTAAAGTAGAAAATTTTATAAAATATTTATTAGAAATATTTAAATTTCTTTTCAAAAATTCTATGGACATTAGTGAATATTCTATAAAAGAATTTACAAGTTATATAAATAGTGTCGTATTAGTGGTTTTTACCTACTATTTTTAACTTATATTATTTGATGAATAGTTCTAATCAATTTGACTAATTGTTCCTAGATATTTATTATATATACTATTAGAAAATTCTATATTATTTGTTATTTCTATTGTATTTTATGAATTAATTCTTGTTTGATATTTGTTGGAACTTATACTTTATTTGTTGATATTATATATTAAGTTATATTCTCGAAAAAAAAATATTATTTTTATATTAAAAATAACTCAAAAAATATATATAATAATTTTCTTAATATTATAATAACGTGTTCAAATAGTTCACGTAAAATAACTCAAAAATATATATAATAATTTTCTTAATATTATAATAACGTGTTCAAATAGTTGACTATGCTACGCAATGTTGGGATAAACGCATTGAGCGCATTTTAAAACACTGCTCTTTACTCATACTAGTCATACTAATTTATTTATTTTAGATTATATCTTTATCCTTGTTAAAATATAATATTTTAAAAAATAGTTATCCATATCTGATTGAATTGAGGTGACATATAAACTTGGTTTTGAGATCGAGTTTATGTGTCTGATTGAATTGAGGTGTGAAATGGAATTTATTTGAATAAAATCCCTAACTCAACAACCAAATAAATAAATGGTAAATAATTGATAAAAAAAATTCTAAGATCTTAGGTTTAAGGAGAGAGTATACCATGGATCCAGGTGCACCTTGCAAAGTGCACCAAGTAATTTAATTTATCATCGTATATATCTGACATATATCATCACATATAACTGGTACATATCATCACAAATAATTGAAATTCTAAATCTAAAATCTAAAATCCTAAGATTAAAAAAATAAAACTAAAACAAAAAATCAAACCCTAAAAATGAAAAATTAATCCCTAAAATGAAAAACTAAATGATGAAATTGAATATTAAACTCTAAATTCTAAATTTTTATCACATATCTTCACATATAACTGACACATATCATCACATATAACTAACACATATCATCACATATAACTGGTAGAATTATAGATTTTAGCTGGACACTAATATGGAAATTTAAATAAAAAAATAAAAAATTAAACCTTAAAATGAAATATTAAACCATAAAAATGGAAAACTAAACCTTAAAATATAAAACTAAACCCTAAAATGAAAAGGTAAACCCTAAACTATATATTTTTGTCACATATCATCACGTATAAATAACATATATCATCACGTATAACTATCATATATCATCACGTAATACAGGAGCACCTAGCAAGGTGCACCTAATAAATTGCCAGGTTTAATATAATAAAATATTCATTCTAAATAAATATTTATTCTCAATTCATATATATTCCAATAAAAAACAAAATTAGAACGGTTCTACAATATCTATTTGAATAAAACACTTGGATGAACAAGTAAACAATTCATAAAAAATTGAGTTTGAATATAATAAAATGTTCATCCTAAATAAATAATTAATTGATAAAACAATTAAGGAGGTTGAATATAATAAAATGTCCATCCTAAATAAACATCATCATGATAAAACAATTAAGGAGGTTGAATATAATAAAATGTCCATCCTAAATAAACATCATTATAGATAAAAGTATATATTTTTTTTATTGAATCTTGGGATGACTATAATTCATATATTGGATGAACATTAGTTTATTTGGAATTTTGAACTCAAAATATGTTTAATCCGTCTCTTGCTATAATTCTTTTGATGCATTTTTATATTGAGAATATCTGGTAATAAATATTCTTATTTCTTATGACGACTGATTGTTGTTATTTTCTTGAAGTAATTTGTTTTGTCCCGTCTATGCATTTTTAAAAACTATGGAGTGAAACTTAATAGTATAAATTATGATTTCGCTAAAAATAAATTAAAATCGCCGATTGTAAATTAATGACAGTGAAAGGGTTGAAATCATATTGTGACTTATACTTAAAAAATTAAAACCTTACACCATATATATATTTATATGTTAAATATTATAATACTAAATACCCGTGTTACACACGGGCATTGTGCTAGTTGTTATTAATGTACTAACTCATCATATAAAGCAAACACTCCTGACTAGCAGCCAAACAAACACATAATCGTAGTACATGAAGGAAATATTAAAGACTCTCATTTACATTGTTTCGTTTTATGATTTTCTATGTTATGCACAATAAACAAGGGATAATATTAATCTCATTTACCTTAAAAAATTCAACTTCCAGCCACGACAAATTTTATGTGGTTGTACAATGAGTCACCAATTGAAAATATTTTTAACTGTTAACAAGCAAACTTTTATATCTAATGAAATATTTACACACACAATTTTTTTTTTTTATAAAGAATGGTTCGATTTAAGTTGTACGGTACTTTATCTTACTAAATATGATCCGTGAACACGTGAAACACTAGTAAGAAGCTGAAATATGAAAGGAATAACAAAAAAGAAATATAAATGAGAATTACGTCAAAAAAGGAGGGACCTTTAGGCTTCTCCTATTGTTGATTTATTAAAGCCCACAATTAATTTCGTAAAGCCCAAAAAAGTAGTCAAATTTAATAATTGAAAATAGGTCAATTACATACTGTCATGTCCAAAATAGTGCAGACCAACTTTAATACAAAAGTACAAATTCTTACGTGGCTAAAAAACACTAAGCCACTGAACTTATAGATTTTTAATGCAAACATATGAACTATTTTTTTCTACACATTTCCATGATATTTACACTCTTCATATACACGCGACGGCCTCGTTCATTTTGAGAGATGGGACGGAATATAGGGGATATCCCTCGTTGTTTCATGTTCACTTTGGTAGACTTGAGCTCGAGATTTAAATTCCGGCCCGGTCATTATCCCGCAACGGGATGACTAAGCTGTCCCATCTCGAGAGGTCGGATATTTTTATCCCAAATTGGGTGACCGCTGATTTTACCATATTACCCCTGATAGTTAATGAAATTACATTTTTTCAGCAACTTCTTGTTTCTTCATTTCTTCTCCCAATTTCAAAATCGATCACAAACCCTAAACCAAGTCATTCATTTCTCTCTTATTCGCCGGGCTGTCCTTTTTCTTCATTTCTTCTCCCAATTTCAAAATCGATCGGCCGGAAAACTCTCCTCCCTGGCTCATCGATGGCGGCCTCAGCGTTCGGCAGTGGCGGAAGTATGGTGGCAGCTCTCAGCGGCGTCAGGCATGGCAGTCTCTTCTTCACTGCGACGGACAGCGGCGGCGAGGGCAGGCTCCGGCTCGAAAGGCTCCGTCCTGATTTTCCGGCAATTAACGGGGCGGTGACGATGCGAAACTGTGGCGAGTCGTCTTGTCTGGTTCGGCCTCTCTGTGGCGTCTGTGCAGCGACAGAACGACGGCGCGACGCTGGGCTAATTGGATTCGACGGCAGCGGTTCCGGGAGTTGATGACGATGGTTGAGATGGTCCGACTGCCGGCCCTGTATGTCTGTAAATGGTGCTGCGATTTCCGGTGGCGGGTGACAGCCGGGGGTGATGGGATGGCCATTCCAGCCTTTTGGTTTGGGCCGCGGGTTTGGTCAGAACAGTGGTGATGAGTTGCTGCGGCTGCGGCTTCGGGAAGAAATTTTCAGTGATGGTGATTGTTCGGTTTGGTTCAGGAGTTTTGGCTGAGAAGGGCTCATGGGTGACGGCGAAGATCAGTGGTGGTTCTGGTTTTTGGGAAAATTTGGCAGCCGGGTTTTTTGAAAAATGTGCTGGCGATGGTGATGATGAAAGACAGGAGAAAAATTACTTTTGTTCATTGCTGGTAAAAATTAATGTTGATTCATTTCTACTTTCTTTTATGTTCGTAGAAAACCAAAAGGCCGGTTCTTTTCATTTTCTGTATCCTTTAATTAATCATTGAGAATTGATTTGTACAAATGGTTTAGTTGTTTTTTCATGTGCTGCTAGACTTATTAACATTTGTGTTGAGTGGTAAAGTTTGATGGTTTCTTTTTGTTTTACAAAAAGAGAATGGTTTTGTATTTACCCAATCCATTTGTACTCATCTCTTGATGCATGAATTTTTTGTGTTGTTTTTCGTTTGAAGTGCATTATTCTATTAAATTTTAGTTCTGCTGCTTCAGTTTATAAATGAAGAAAATTTTTAACTACTAAGATTTTTGGTGGTATTCTAAATTTTGATGTCCATTTCCAGGCAGGAATATTTGCAACATGGCTCTTTTGCTCAGCAATTCCTACTCTATTGGTTTGTGATCTTTTATCTCCTTTGTATTCTGTAGAATTTTAACATAAAAATTATATATTCAAGGCAATTGCACTAGCTGTAGCTGAGGCCACTGACTAAATTCGTAGATCGAGATTCAACATATTACTTTTTGTGCAAGAGCTACGCAGAATTTTCAGATAATATATAGAATTCAAATATTTATGTTCAGGTAGTGGTTGAGTAATACAATTACCATTTGCATTTAACTTGGAATATGAACACGTGCTGCAAATTTCTCTAGGAAGTGTTGGAACTCTAGGACCTCAATTAAAGAGGCAAGCTGAATCGACAAATATTATTTCTCGTTCGTAGTCATGCATGTGCATTTGCTATCTGATCTTTGACTTTATTCGTCAAATTTGTTGCTAGTCAATGACCATAATTGTGTGGTTAAGATCTGGCAATTTTTTCTGTCTACAAGACTATGATGCACATTTGGTTTTTGTTTTTGTTGTGCTCCTAATATTCTTCGGATTCCTAGAAAGCAAAAGCTTATTGCTAATTGTCTTAGTTCTGGGTATGGTTTCTTAGGATCTTGGTAAGCAGAACTCTGATAGATCAAGGGATGGATCGAGAATTAATTCATCATTCAATTTTTGCGGTTAATTTCATACATACGGGATGTTGCTACCACAGCCGAACTTAAACGGGATGACGTTGATGCTCTTTCTACCATTGCCATGAAATTGACTGTAAAATAATTGTTGTAGTTCAATGTTTTGTGGGACTAGTTATTATTGTTGTTGTTGTTATTATTATTATAATTATTATTTTGTGGTGTTGAATTATACACATCAAGAAAATCTGGAAAGAACAAATTAGGTGCAATAGAGTTTAATAGTGAATTTTGTTGGTTGTGATTGATACTAATGTATTGTTCTTTATGCCACAGTTTTTGTGGTGCTTTGAATGCATTTATTAGTCCCCAAATTATATTTTAGTTATTATTATTATTATTATTATTATTATTATTATTATTATTATTATTATGTGATGTTGATTCAATGCTTCAGTTTTAGTAATAGTTTGATGCATTTAGTAGACCAAGGGCAAGAACGACAATTTCACGATAATCCCCACATATCATTCAAAGTGAACGCCAGATGGGATTAGTATCCGGCGAACCCAAAATGCAGCGTCAGCCCAACTGAACGGCTGATTGTTCCATCAGTCCGCGCTTGAGGGATGAAAATATCTCATTCCATCCTCAAAGTGAACGCGGCCAACGTGTTTGGTAATTAACGATTTAACTAGTTAAAATTTCCAATTGATCATTTATTTTGTAAATTGAGTTTTTAATTAATATTTGGATCAAAAATACTAATTTAAAAAAAGCTACATGTAGGATTTTTTTTAAATATCGAGAAATGACAGTTTTATCCTAATAAAATAATTACATAAAAATTATTTACAATTAATTTGATGAACTATCAATAATATTTATCTATTTTAACAAATTAAATTTACTATATTTGAAAATTAGCAATACAAAAATTTATATATTTAATAATTGTAAAATAAATTATTTTAATTTTTTGTAATTGTTGTTTTAATATTCATTATATTCACCACATAAATTTATATTATCAACCAAAAAAATCAACAATAAATTATGTTAATATTATTTTTAGTCACTTCACACAATAAAATAACTATAAATTTTTAATTATTTACCAAACACTTAATACAAATAACTAATATAATCAATTAGTGAAACCAAATTATGTATCAACAATCAAAAGTGGTGGGATTATACTTTCATGTAGACATGTCACTGGCGGGTACGGTTAGGCGGTTAACCGACGGTTTCAGTAAAAATCGAAATCGTAAAACGAATTTCGGCGGTTCGGTTTCGGTTACAAGTTCTGACCAACCGAAACCGCCGGTTAACTGGAAAAAATAAAATAAATTTTTTTGAACGGCGATTAACCGGTGGTTAAACTGGCCTGTTTTTTACCGTTTGAAATTAACGGCTCGAATCAAATAGCCGTTGGAGATCAACGGTCAAAAAAACTAGCCGTTGGGAAGAAGCATCCCGAAAATTACGGCGTTGATAGCTCTCAAACACAATTAAACTTCTCATCCTCATCTACTGTCGGCGACAGAGCCAGCGGCCGAGGTACGAGTTCTAATTTATTTCAATATAGCAAAAGTAATCATAGAAAATTTATTGTAAGATTTGTTTCGTTATGGGCCTTTCTTTTAAATGGCCGGATATACGCACCCAAAAATATTATTAGTTGACCCCAAATTAATTTAAACAAAAATAACCATAAATAAAAAGACTAAAATAACCTTATCACAATATTTTATAAAAATAAGAATCATATTATATATATATTACAGAACCACCGGTGGGGCGGCAATAGTGACCGGCGAGAGGAGTGTAGCGAAGCTGAGCCATTATTGCCATCTTTTTTTATTTATTATTTGATGGGACAATCACTATACAAATCAAACATATCTTTCCTCAACCAATGTAATGGGATGTAAAAAAAAGAAAAGGGCAAATTTCCCAGGCACAAACAAAAAAGCAGGGAAAATTGCGTAATATAACAAAGTCGATAAAACCAAGACCAATGTATCTACAAAAAAGTGCATGTACAAGGGATCATCAGTATTGATGCCTTCAATCCTTATTTGTACATAGATGATCAATTTAAGCCACACAGATCGAAAGAAACACGCAGAAACTGCACAAATGATTAGAAGGGGGAAAAAGGAATAATGTCCCATAAATTGTGATCGCGATCACATAAACACACAGAAAATTAATTAATAAACGAACCATCTCAAGCAAGAAATCAAATCAAATTACAAAGAAAAATGTAAAAACAATGGAACTTTAGACTGCGGTTGTTGGAGTTGGAGATCCAGCGGGAGTTACCTTGTTATTATTATTATTATTATTTTGTTTTATTTTTATTATCCTACAATTTATTAATAGTGTTAACTATTAATGCTGACATGTCGAAATGAGAATGTTATGGGGCTGATGTGGACCAATAAAAATGAACCAAAAATGACGTGTCGATTTGTGGTTTATAGGGGGTCTATTTTGGGAGGAGGCCAAAATTTTGACCTGGTATAAATAACAATTTTTTTTTTAATTATAGTAAATAAAACTTTGTAGCCTTCGGTCCAATTATACTCACCTAACGCCGAACAAAAAATTCCAAGCGCCCGAAAAATCATCAAAAAATCTCAACATGTCATCAAAATTATTCTAAAATTCTCCAAATTTATTTTTTTTTCATCTGGAAAATCGATTCGAAAATTGTAATTCCCGATCTGATTTCTCAATGACTGACAAATGATTTTCAGATCTGTTTTTGAAAATTGATAATAAGTTTTTGTGAAAATTGGTCCTGAATTATTTTTTTTATCTGTTTTTGTTAATTATTTATCAGATCTGTTTGTGAAAATCGATCATAAGTTCTTGTGAAAACCGATCCTGAATTACTTTTAGGATCTGTTTTTGTTAATTATTTTTGATATTATTCATTTTTTTTACAGTTAAAAATAGCTTTGTTCGTATTTTTAATTTCCGAACTTTTTGATAACATCAATATTGTGTAAGGAAGCCGTAATAAATTTAACCTTAATAGTTTATCTCTTTCTTCTTCGTTTTTCTTTTTTTTTCTTTTTTGGTTTTTGTTAAAGGCCGTCGTGTTTTTTAGATTTATAGTTGTTCAACTCACCAACAAACATGATCATGCTTCTATGAATCATGTATTGTGTAAAACTACCCCAGGATTAAAGAATTTTCCAGATCTGAAAAAAACAAATCTGAGGAATTATCCGTAATTTTACTAATTTTTTTCCGAATTTTCCTTTTCTTTGAAACTAGTATTGTACCCGTGCGTTGCACGATAATTTTTTATTTTATTTGATCTAAAATAAAAATAATTGGTTTGAATGTATTAAAATATCTAAATAAGTAATTGTATATATATACTTGAGTTATATATATATATATATATATATATATATATATATATATATATATATATATATAGGATTGGGTTCAAATGAGAACCCGTCGTTATATGTGAACCTAGGGACTAATCTTGGCCTTAGATCTAATATTGCACAGTGCAATTATATGTCCAGGTTCATTGTGCTTTTTACACAGTACTGTAGTGCTAAAATCAGTCCAGTTTTTTTAATTTAATTATATATATATATTTTTTACGTTTTAAAATATGCAATATGTATCTTAAATTGTAGATCTTGAGAATGTGATTAATTTGATATATATTTCATTCAAAACGAATAAAATTTGAAAAAGTTATGGTTTGTTGAAGATTTAAGTTTCATTTCAAATTTTTGAATTTGCAATTTATAGACGAAATTTGCGGTGACTTTTTTATACAATCGTAGTGTTTTTTCTTCTTAATCTATTGTGCTTTCCAAAGAACAATGTAGTGCTCTTTGTAAACGTTGATATATGTCCAAAATACCATTTTTAATTAATTAATGCTGACATGTCATGATCTCAACCATCAAGATTATCCAATCTAATGGTCAAGATGAGTCCCTAGGTTCACATATAATGACGGGTTCTCATTTGAACCCAACCCTATATATATATATATATATAATCGCTCCCTATATATAAATTATTTATATATCATTTAAATATTGAATAGTATTGAAAATGATATAACCTGATTCATACAATGGTTGTTAATAAACAAAATGTACTTTCCTTATACACAACATTTGTAATTTTGTTACTATATTTATTCTCATCATCGTCAATCACTATTTTAAAACTCTTACAATTGGTCACCCTTGATATAGTAACATACAACTGGACATGACTGAAAACTGAACTCTTCATGAAAAGTCCAACGTGAGAGAGGGAGATTGTCCTCGAATTCTGTTGATCATCATAGCGTATGACACAAACAGAAGAAATTGTCATCGTTGGAACTTGAAAGGCAACCTCGGATTAGATGGTGTGACAGTCATTTTAGGGATGAACAACAATTCACTCGCATTGCTTATTTAAGAAATATTAGCCTATACAATATGATCGCCATGTTTTTTAATAACCAACATTACACAACACAAGGGAATGATCAATATTTATCAACAATATGAGTGGAATTCTAACTTTTAGTTTTAGCTCATAGTTCGTCAATCCATAATATTTAATGGTGTTTAGAAACTCTGGTGAGTGAACGTCCTACAATATGTCAATGTTTAGATCGGATCTTCATGCACTATTAGAGCTAAGATATACTTTACATTCTCCATCATTTTATGATATTGTATATTTATTAATCAAATCGACGACATCAAGTGTTGGGGAAAGAATAGCATAACACTAGCGAAGAATTCAGTAGCTTTTTCAAATTGTGGATATGCGTTGGTCATAATTGACGGAACATAGTCACTATCATCTTTCAATAATAGATAATTTGGATTTCAATTTGAACGATACCATAGTTTGGTCCTCCAACTATTCCATCTTTTATACTATTTATCGAATTGAAAAAATTCTTTAACTTGATACAATCGGGATCTGAATTGTGATTTTGCGATAGCACATTCTTGGTCTACTTCAAAACTATGTAATGAGTCCATAAATGAGAAGATTTGATCACCATGTGAAGTATGTTTGGTCTAGTGCCTTTTAGAACAACCGGTAAAATTTGATGAAAATCTCCACCAAGAATTATTATTTTGTTACCAAGTGAAAGCTACATATTATAATTATTTTGCGTTCTCATCACGTCTTTCAATTTTCTTTCCAGAGTTTCAATATGATGTATATGCATCATTAGAGATTTATCCCAAATAATAAGATGCGCATCTACCATTAATGTTGCAAGTGGAGTACCATTAAAGATCGAAATCTTGGTGGATATTAGAAGGAACTCTAAATCTAGAATGCATAGTTCTTCCTTTCGAAAGAAGAAGAGAAGTTATGTCGTTAGATATTACATTAAGAACAATTCCAATGTTAAATTTAACAATTGTAGAAAGCGTCATCTGAAATCGATTCAAACCAAAAGTATTGAATCGTAATAATATTTGATAAATAACATGTTGATAGACATTAAAGTAAATACTACATTGTATTGTACTGTGCAATTTTGCATATTTTAATTTAAAAAAAGTTGTCAAATAGTTTTTGAAAAAAAATGACAAATTTGGTATTGTTGGATTCACAATAAAAACCAAAATAACATATACAACATACATACATACATACATACATACATATATATTCAAATGATCTTATTATTTTTTTAAATATTAATTAGGGTATCCTAATTATGTTAAGAAAAATCCTATATAATTAAAAAAGAAACTAAATCATCATTAATATTAAACATTATTTATGAGATCAATTCAAAAAAAAGTATTGAATAGTAATAATATTTGATAGATAACACGTTGATAGCCAATACCATAAATACTAAATTATGTTTTCATTCTTATTTAATTTAATTTTAAAAAGTTGTCACATTACTTTTGAGAAAAACTGACAAATATAATATTATTGGACTCACAATAAAAACCAAAATAATATAAAAGTGATTATATATATATTTAAATGTTTTTTTTATTTTTAATATTAATTAGGGTATCTATATTAAGTAAATTTCTACATAATTTAAAAAAGAAAAATAATCCTACGTGACCTTTTTCTCTCTTACATATTTTTTTAAAATTATTTTCACTGTCCAGCATGGATTGTAGGTCTGCTACAATTTTGTGTGAAGATAATTGTTTTCCTCCGCACAATGAGCATATGATAGTATAAGTATTAAATTAAATATAAATATTAAAATGATGTTGAAGCGATTAGTATGAAAAATATAAATGCATCCCTAACAGAATAAACTCGATTTTGAACTTCAATCGAAATTAAGTATAACATGAATGTTTTCAGAATTATTATGTTTAGCAACATTTGCTTTCAAATGCGACCTTCCCCTTCCTTTGTTTTGGAATTAGTTGATCTTTTTTCAAATCTATTGTAATTGATGTCATAGTGTTCATTCCACTTAGTGTTAGGTTTGCACTTGTATTGTTTTGCTCGATTCTTGAAATAATAATAAAATACATTATTAGATAAATTCAAATAAAAAAGTGTTGAGTCGTAATAATATTTTATAAACAACATATTGATAGCCAATAAAAATAACATCAAATTATATTGTATTGTGCATTTTTGTACAATTTAATTAAATAAAGTGATCAAATTATTTTTGAGAAAAAATAACAAATTTGATATTGTTGGACTCGGAATAAAAAAAATGAAAAAACGTAAAAAAAATCGAAATAAAAATAACATATAAGTGATTTTATATATATATTATAATATTAATTTTTATTTTTTTAATGTTAATTCAAGTATCTATCCTAATTATGTTAAGAAGATTTCTACATAATTAAAAGAGAAAACTAATTATAGGTGGCTTTTAATTAAAAAAAGAAAGCAAGTCATCATTAATATTAATTATGTATATATCATAATCATGTAAAGAAAATTCCTACATAACTAAAAAAATAAAATAATCCTACGTGACATTTTTTCTCTTTCCTACTCATCTTCTTTTTTCTCTCTCATTTTTACATACTTTAATTTTAAAAAGTGGTCAAATTACTTTTGAGAAAATGTGACAAAATTTAATATTATTGGACTCACAAAAAAATATAAAATAAAATAAGAAATACCTCACAATAAAACTAAAATAATATAAAAGTAATTATATATATATGTGTGTGTGTGTGTGTGTGTTTGTTTGTGTATATATATATGATTTTTTTATTTTTAATATTAATTAGGGTATCTATCATAATTATATTAAGAAGAAATGACAAATTTGATATTGTTGGATTCGCAATGAAAAATATAATGAAAAAAGTAATAAAAAAAACTCAAAATAAAAATTAAAATAATATATAAGTAATTATATATATATATATATAATATTAATTTTTATTTTTTTTAATGTTAATTAGAGTATCTATCCTAATTATGTTAAGAAGATCCCTACATAATTAAAAAGGGAAACTAATCATATTTGACTTTTTAATTAAAAAAGAAATCAAATCACCATTAATATTTAATAAGGTATTTATCATAATTATATTGAGAAGATTCCTACATAACTAAAAAAAGAAAATAATTCTACGTGGCATTTTCTCTCTCTCCAGACCTCTCTTTTAATATAAATATAGATTATTCTAAAATTATTCAGCTTTTTTTTCCAGATCTGGAAAATCGATCCAAAAAACGATAATTCCCGATTTGGGATTTTCTCCTTTTGTTCTCACAACAGCAAAGCACCCCTTTTTATTTTTATTTATTTTTTTAGAGGTTTTCCATTTTAGAGGCACATATTGTGTGTGGATAAGGGCGTTTGCTTGGCATTGCTGACAATGTTGAAGATGTTGGAGGCTCGATTCCAGTAGAGGTTGGAGGTTGAAGATGTCGGAGGCACAGATTGTGTGTGGATGAGCCTCGACTTCCTGAGGTCAGATTAGGTAAGTTCTTCAATTCATATTGTAAATACTTTGAATTTAGAAAGAGAATAAATAATAATTGATGCCATTATTTTTTCTTTCATTGAATATATAGGTGTTTAATGCTTCTGCTTCCTTGGGACTTATCTTTCCCCTTACTACCACTAATGTATGTTCCACAAGATTCCATGTTTCAAATATTTATGTTTATCGATGGTTGTTTAATTGGTTATAAATACTTAAAATATGTAACTTTACATACAAACCAAGGTTTCAAACCAACAGAACCCAATGAATATGTACGTTTCTCATAAACTACCATGGGGTTTGGGTTTTGGCCATTTTAGCAAACTTTAAACAAAAGTGATTCTCAATGAAAAGTATGTTTTTCAAAAACTACCATGGGATTTAAATTTAAGAAGTGTTACCAAACTAAAAAAATTAATTCTCAACTTCTATTTGCAAAATAATATTATGGGAAAAATACTCGAGTTTAAGGAATATGATTTATAAATTATCTTTTTGATAAGTTTCACTATGACTTTTATGTTCATAATTTCTTGCATAAATTAGCAGCTATTTAATTCAAAAGATTCATATATTAGGAATTAACTTAGTTCTTTTAGTTTCAGAAATTTCATGAATAATAAATTCATTCTTTTTCCTAAAAACATGTCTCGCATTATTGGGTGACTTGAAAATAAGGATGTGGCTACATTTTTTTAAACATTATTGACTAACTTCATGATTTTGCATATTCATTTTAACATTATTTGTCTTTCTAACTAATTATCTCTAAACTCATGAGAGAAATTTTGTACATTAACAAATGAGATGTTATTTTTTGGATGCCAGAGTTAGTTCAATTTAAACATCTTGCAAAGTTCTTTATTTAAATCTTTTGTTACCTGTGTTTGATTTTTATATTAATTCTTATCAATTAAACTTTGGAATTCATGACATTTTGTCAGGTTATGTTTTTGTCAAAGTTTGATGAGGAGAAAAAGTCGCGTGCGGAGATTCTTGCGGAAATCCCAGTCAATCGAAAACTTGCTCAAGAGTTGGTGATAAATAGGTATTATTATTATTATTATTATTATTATTATTATTATTATTATTATTATTATTATATGTGTGCTTCTAATTTATGCAGATTGGAATTAATTTGTCAACTTGAGGTTCAGTGAATTAAGTTTGAGTAGAAAACTTATGTTTTCTCATACTAATGTAATGGTGCCTTTGCTGTACTTTCATTCCATTGTTCCAATTAAACCTTAAAGGAGAGAGTTGTATATGAGTGGCCTAAAGGTTTGTTTGATTTGTTACTAAATTCTTTTTCTCAATTCTTTTTTATTTTAACATTACAATTAACATAATTCAACCTACTGTTTTATGGGCAACTGTTTGATACTTTTATTTTTTGTTATCATATTCTTGAATATTGGTATGGGATTGTGTGCTCTGTTTATCGTGCCATGTTTTAACCACATGTTCTTATATAGACAGATTGTGTGTGAATTGGTGTTTGTTTCATGCTCTGACATCAATGTCTTTTCCATAACTGATTTTAGGAATAGATGGGGAGGTTTATATCCTAGCACAGTTGTGCATTGGAAAAACTTCTATGTTTATTTTGCTCTCATATTTAATGTCTGAGCATCTATTATGTGTTTATTGGGCTTTCAGCACCACCATTAGTCTGAGTTTTTTTCCACCTTTTGAATCATTCTGTGCAAGAGGAGTTCCCGTGTGGTTCATTAGTCTGAGTTTTTTTTCACCTTTTGAATCATTCTGTGCAAGAGGAGTTCCCGTGTGGTTCAAAATATTTTAAATGTTAGATTATTTCTCACCCCCTTATGAGCTATAGATGAAATTACTTCCAGTTAGGTCAGTTTACATGCTGATATTTATTTTATTAGCATTAAAGATGCTCTTAATTACATGCATAAAATGTATATTCCACATGTAATACTTATTTGTACTCACAGGGAAGGTGCAAGAGTGATGTGGGGTTATGTGAATAGGATTCTCAGTCAGCTATCTTTAATTTGGGATCATCTATGGCAAATTTCCCATGGTCTGGAGTAGGTTCTCGGGCAGCCAGTAAGCTGCGAAGTTATAGCACTGTTGCTGGGGCAGCCGGGACAGCCGCATCTGCACAAAAAAGTAAATCTGACTGCAAAAAAGAGTAGAAACGCCTTGCTTGAGCCACATCAAACACCCAAAATCCATCAATTTTGTGAAGTAAAAATTTCTACTAATTCTTTATAGTTGTCTTCGGTAATAATCCTTAGTAGATGAATTCAGTGAACCTGTTTTGTAAAAATATAATTTTTTACAATTGTGAATGGGTAATAATCCTTGCTCATATTTTTTTAAACCAATTATTGGTATTTCACATTCAGGATAATGAAATCTTAATACTTATAATTTTAAAATACCTATTTTTTTTTGCACAACATACTGATGTGTTCTTGCATGCAACTAGAGGCCAAAATATGTTTAATATTAGTTTTGTCTTTCTTGGATTACAACTTTACATATATATAAATATATATCACTAGTGCAGAAACTGCATATCCAGAAGGGTAATTCTGCCTATCCATAACGCCTTTCTGTACCTTCTGTAGTGACATAGTTCTGAATTGGCAGACTTTCCAGAACGCGAGGTAAATTTAACCCCCGATGTGAAATATTAAAATGGGATT
>BMAC01000164.1:1114804-1129805 GCA_014905375.1 Phtheirospermum japonicum
TAATTTATAGTTATAATCCTACTACTTTAGCCACTACTACTCTTTCTTATTTTTTTGTATTAATATTAACTTCTAAAAAAATGTCAAGCCGTGGAGGTTCTTCTCGTTCCCGTCGTTCCGATAAGGGGAAGAGTATCGCACTCGATGACGACGCCAATGTCCATCCCATCGGCTTATCACAAGGCAACACTCCTTCGGTCGGTGACTACAATCCCAATCGCATCGAAATTGACGAAGATTGGAGTGATACCGACATTGATCGATGTTATCGAGCCGCCGCCGCCTTTGCCGGTGAAGACGTGCCGCCCATTGAAGAGGAGGATGAATTGCCTCCTCCAAGAAACCCAAGAACTCGTTCTCGGGCAACAACGGAGTTAAAATCCGACATTTTCAAGAAACATTTTCAAAAAATCGAGATCCCGCCACCCGCAAACGAGCCACAACCGGAAGACGGCAAAAAATGAAAAAGGAGGTACCGTGTCACTTGCAACTATTGTACATCATCTTACCAATTTCTAGAAGGAGGAGGATATGGGAATATTCACAACCATCTCAACAACAAACACCCCGACAAAGTCGGCATCGATAGGACTCAAACGCAACTACAGGGAGGACAAGTTTTTTAAATTTTAAAAACTTTATGGGTTCTTTTCGTAATTAGCAAAACCTCAGAGGTTTGTGTAGATTGGTTTTTAGGAAATTAGCTTTAAATAATGCTTGAATTATAACAAAGAATACTTGTTCTCCCTTCCAAATATACGATAACTGTAAATTATACCTTCAAATGCCATTACAAAATCTGAAAACCCAAGCATGCATTGAATCGTCCATAGAAACGCATTTGTGAGGCATAATCATCATCCGAAGGCTGATGGCATCTAATTATTAGCCCTGTATGTATAACACAAATCTGCATCAATAAACATAAAACATCATCGTCAAAATCTAACCTAATTTTTAAGGAACTTTTAAGGAATTATTAGCCTTGTATGTATAACACAAATCTATTCCTTTACGGAGTCCAGTTTTGCACAAGGAACTTTTACACAATCATCGCCAAAAACACACACATTAATACACACATCTCAAAAATAAAATAGACCGATAATCTCCATTGAGAAAATAGATCTAATGAGATTATAAATTATTTATTCATGAAATTTATTGAATAAGAAATGAAATAGATATTTTAATCAAACGAATAATAAATATTAAATTATTTAATTTTTCTTCGATTATTTGAATTTGTATAGTTACAACAAAATTAGATCATCAAAAATAAATTATTTGTTACAATGAAATTGGCAGAACCGGACTTGGGACGACGACGAATTGACGGCGACGCCGTGCCAGCAGATGCCGCCGCGGCACATCTCGTGGTCGTGAACCCGCGCCGCCATAAGCGCTTGCATCACCTTGGCCGACACATCCCAAGTTAGGCACGCAATCAGGATCGCCGCCACCACCACCGTGGAGAGGATGAGGACGTATGCGGATAAGAGTTGCTCGAAAATATGCTTTTCTATCCAGATGTAGATCGAAAAAAAAAAGGCCCAAGACGGATAGAAATGGGAGCAGCGGCGAGAGAATGGGAAAAAATTGGAAACAAAACGAAATAGGAACAGCGGCGAGAGAGACTGGGAAAATTTGGAAAACAAAACCCTAGTTTTTCAGTTCAAATGAAAAATGAGAAAAAAATGTTATTTATACCTAGGCTAAAAATCCCAAAAAAGAATATTTTAACACAAACCATAAGAAGCTGACAAATCAGCAACCGGACCTACCAAGTAATGACACATGTCATCCGAAACTATGGCTAACTGACACATACGTTAGGAATTTTTCTATAAAACCAGATGGAGCCCTATATAACACATGACATTCATCCCACCGTGCATTTATAAAAAAAAAGAAGGAAAAATAAAAAGAAAAAAAACGATTAAGGGTTCAGATGAATGTCATGTCATTTATAGGGCTCCATAATGGAGCCCTATCTGGTTCTATAGAAGAACCGTATAGGTTAGGGTGTTAACAGTATTAACAAATAGGTGGATTTTAACAGAGGTGCATTAACACTAGGATTTCACGAAATAAAGTTAATCGCGATATTGAAAAAATAGTTGGTGAGTATAAGTTAAATTTGATTTCCATATTTGATAGTTTGTCTCATACTTTCTATACATGTTCGGATATTTTGACGGATTCCCATCATAATAATTATTATATTGGAATTACATGCCACTGGGTTGATAATTTTTGGACTTTGCAAAAACGTTAATTACATGTAGAGAGTTTAATAGTTCGCTTACCGCGGTGCATTTTCGCGCAAAATATCCACTATTTTATTCGAGTATCATTTAGGTAACAAAAATTTTCAATTTCATGTGATAATGTCGCCGCTAATACGACTAGTTTAAAAAGTCTAAAAAAATTTTGTCAGCCTTCTATTGGCGGTAGATTTTTGTCATGTTAGATGCATTTGTTATATTTTTAATTTATGTATTTAATATGATTTAACTACTTTCAAATATAAAATTGCTCCTATTATGAGTGTGGTATTTCATATTGCAAAATATGATTCGGTTGCAAAAAAATGGCGAAAATATTGCTGAAACAATGGTTTGCATAAAAAAAAATCAATTGATGTGTCAGATCGTTAAAACTCGACTCACAAATTGATTAATGATTCTTTTGAATATAGAGAAGTATTGTGTGCATTTTTTTGCTAATCAAGATGTCGATTTCGTTTTATTTTTCGATGCGTGGGATGATTATTATAATGTGATATCAATTTTCAAAAATTTTAACGACGCCACCGTGACTTTATCAGATGTTTATTATCATACCTCCACACTACTTCTTGATCAATGTATTCAAATTATTCTTATATCGTAATTCATTACTCGATTCGCCTGAATTGGGTGAATGTATTGCTAGTATGTTGAGTAATTGAGTCAAATATTTTCTCTACATTTACGATATTTTTTTGATTGCAAAAATTTTAGACCCGGATTATCGGTTCGAAGGTTTAGAAAGTTTACTTAAAGTTTATTATGACCTTTTTTTTACAAAACTCAAATATTGAGACTCCTAACCCCTTAAATTGTATTCACCAAGTAAAATAATCTTTATTTCATATTTTTCATGAATACACTCAATCTTCTAGTGATGTTAATGTGTCACCTTCCCCTTTCACTTCTAATGTAAGATTATTATTCAACGACCCTCGACAAGCTCTAACCCCATATACGAGATTGATTAGGGATACTATGTGAAAATGACAAAGGGCTAGTGCTAGTCGAACAATGGAATTAAAAAGTTATTTAGGGACTTTTAAATCGGGAAGTGTCCCAAAAAAACTCGATAGAACTAACGATCTTGTGCAGTTTTGGTCGAAAGTTGCACTATTTTTCCTACACTCTCTATAATTGCCAAGAAGGTTCTCGTCGTTCTTGTTTCAACAGTTTCTGTTGAACGGGCCTTCAGCATGTGAGGATTTGTGTTAGATGATTGCCGGTCTAACTTATTGCCCAAAAATCTAGAAATCAAATGTTAATGAATGATTGGGTCAAATTTGAAAAATTAACAAGAAATGCAATTGGATGAAGGTGAAAAGAGCGACCATTACGATACCACTTCGGGAAGCAACGACAGCGACGAATAAATGAAGACGAGTCTCCTCCAATATCCACATAACGTAGGTAAGTAAGATAAGTATAAAAACTGTGTGGACTTTAATTCCTCTACGATGATACGTAGGCAAGTTAATTCTAATATTAAAAGTCAAAATTTTTAATTTTAATTTCTAATATTAGAATTAAAATCGAGTTCTTTTTTTAAAACTGTTTAAAAAAAAAATTGAACTACGTGGACTTTGATTCCTCCACGAGGATACGCAGACAAGTTAATTCTAATATTAAACGTTAAAATTTTTAATTTTAATTCTAATATTAGAATTAAAATAAAGTCCTTTAATTTTTTTTAAACTTTTTACTTCAAAAATTCAATTACTCAGATTTTATTTAAGTTCTCATTTATTTATGTCATTCTAATTCTATTTAAGTTTCTCATTTATCTCAATTATTCAAAATTTATTTAAGTTTTAAAATTCAATAATTAAAAAAAAAAACGACGGTTAACCGCCGGTTCGGTTAACTGAACTTAACCATAACCTTAACTAGGGATGGCAATGGGCGGGGCGGGGCGGGTACTACGAGACCCGGACCCGCCCTGTCAATCTCACGGGCCGGGGCGGTCCGTCTTTATAATTTTTTTATTTTTAATAATAAAATATAAATTATTATTAATAAAAAAATTAAAATATTACTATAAATATTAAACATAAGACTACAAATTTAATAAAACAACAATAAAAAAAACAAATTTATTATACATTTATTAGCTTATTTATAAGTTTATTTATCATTTATCTATATTATTTATAAAATAATACCATTATCAATGTATAATTGTTAAATATATATTAAGTTTATAAAAATATAAATAATCATATAAATTATATATATAAAACATATAAAAAATATTTTAAAAAATAAAAATATTGTGCGGGCCGAGTACCCGCGGGGCGAAAGTGGTACTTGGACCCACCCACCCCGCCGCGGGGCACGGAGCGGGGCGCCCCAAATGGCTCGGGCCAGAGCAGGCCGGGCCGGGCCTAAATTGTCATCCCTAACCTTAACTGGTACACCGCCGGTTCGATTCCGGTTAAGGTTTGTCCGTTTAATTTAATCGATGATTAATAATCGTCGATTAATTAATCGACCGGTTTTAACCTAATTGATACTAGTTTAACACCCGCATATTGTGAGAGATTTGAGAAATAGTAATATTCATTAAAAATACTAAAATAATAATATTAAAATGGTACATACAAACCGTAACATTATTTGTTCTTTTTACATGAATATTATTTTCCACAATAAATAATTTTCATACACAAATCAAAATATTATCTATTTTAATTACAGTAAGACTGGTTTTCACAATAAAGAACGTTCAAATTATTTATACCGTGAGTCACGAAATTAGTATAAAGTATATCAAAATACCCTAAATTTGACCAAAAATCCGTAGAAATTGAGTTTGGAAAAAATATAAAATATACCAAACCCGCGTGTCACATGTGAATTGTGATATAAAAAATTAAAATTTATAAGAAACTTATAATTCTATTGAAAAAATATCGTACATCTAACTTGTAATATATGTAATATTATTTTATTATTATTATTATTATTATTTTTTTGCGTAAGACACTAATTTGTTTGTATAGAAATATAACGTGTATATCAATTCATTATATTGAAATTACATAAAGAGATTTAGAATATATTTAATATTTATTTTCTAGGATAATAATTTATTATTATTTCTTGTTTCCCTTTCTTTTGGCGTAACAATAGACTTTCATATATATTTTTAATGTTATTTTAAATTCATTATATTAATATTAGATAAAAAATTTAAGTTTATATTTTTATATTTATTTCATTTTGTAATAATTTTATATAACTCGTATTTTTCTTAAATAAATATTTAAAATTCTAAAAATTAAATTACTTCAACTTTTATTATAAAGAAAAATCAATTCAACTTATATAGATTTTATAATTAGATATAACCAATTTATATTTTTATATTAGAAGAATAAAAGTAAGATATTGAATTAGGCAAAATATGTTAAATAAAATATTAAATTAGGTAATATGTAATAAAAGAAAAATATTGAATTAGAAAATATATAATATTAGAAAAATATTAAATTAGGTAAAATATAATAAAAGAAAAAAAAAACTAAAATCGATAAATATTAGTCTCGAATGATATCGAAGCACCATAATCTTCTCCAAAACTAACGAAACGTAAGAAATAACTACATAGGATAAGAGGATTTTGCATTAATACATGTTGGTGATTCTATTTTGGGATTTTTTTTTGGCACCTGTACTTGTAGCGTTTTTATGATTTGCAACCTAATGTTTTTTTTTATTGTTATTAACAACCCAAAGTATGCGGGGTTTGCTCTTTGCAACCTTTAGGCTATTTTTCATTCAAAAAATAGTTGAATCGAAACACGTAAACCTCATGCCTCATTCTAAAAACATGAAAACATTACCCAACATAATAATTGGTGATGAGCCATGAGGTTTACGTGCTTCGATTCAACCATTTTTTGAATGAAAAATAGCCTGAAGGTTGCAAAGAGCAAAACCCGCATACTTTGGGTTGTTAACAACAACAAAAAAAAAATTAGATTGCAAACCAAGAAAATTGCAGGAGGCCACGAGTTATTTTCCCTTCTATTTTCATATCTTAATTTCTTAATTACCTTTGCCTTCGTCCCTTTTATATTTTCCTTTGAGATAGGCCCAAAACATCTCTAGTTTTGGGTCACGGATCAACCGGTCTAAAGCCCATGGCCTTTGTCTGTGTAGTTTTTTCATAAATGAAAATCTAGGGTTTTCTGGTATATATAGAAGCCCGTCCTCGAAGTTCGATCCTTTTACATTACCTTCAAATCCCTGAACTGCTATTTCTTCGCCTTTCATTCAATTTGCTAGGTGAATCTGCTATTTCTAATTTTTTTTCCTTTTTCCTTCCTCCGTTTGTACTTCACGGAGAAAGTTTGGTGTGTTTTCTAATGATATTTTTTAAATGTTTCAGGGTTCAATCAGAAGTTAAAGTCTTACGTTAGCGAAGAAGATGAGGCCGATTTTCTGCGGAAATTTTGGGTACGAGACTCGACAATCAGACTTGGAGCGATTATTCAACAAATATGGAAGAGTTGAACGTGTTGACATGAAATCTGGTAAATCGAAAAAATGTTACTTTGATTTAATATTTTTTTTCGTCGGAGCTTTGTTTGTGATACTTGGATTGTTTTCTGGTAGTTTTAATTACAATAATGGCATCCTTGGATAAAGGGTCCTAGTATTTTGCTGTTGATTTGTTGAGATAATTAACTTAAAGAATTTGGCTTAGGTTATGTGGGGTACAATAACATCCTTTCTAGCTGAAATTTATGGGCAGGTTAAATGCTAAAATGCAGTTATACCAAAGAAGCGGTGATGATTTGTTTAATTTCTTAAAGGAAATTAGGTCATGATATTATCAAGTGAACATAAAAGATATTGGCTCATTTGTTTCTCTTTTGTGTTCCCACTCTCATGTAAAGAAAATCATATTTACTTTGTTATATATTGGTGCACTCATTTTTGTATTTTTCTGGGCTAAATTATGTATTTAAAGCATGGGTAAAAATGCATTTTGACATTATACACTTTGATTGGATGCGTGCCTCTCATTTTCCCCTTAGTTTATATCGAATATTTGTCCATAGTGTTAGATTTGGATGTAGAATAAGAAGCATTATTATTTGAACATGGTCAATAGTCATCTATAAATCACTCTAGTTGAGTGGTTAACATTGAATTGAGAAATAACGGCTGTTTGGAACGTAGTGATGCACTGATTGCATAACCAGTATATGACACTCGGGTGTTCAGAAAAAGTTTATTTTTTAAAAAGAGAACTTTGTCACCTTGAAAAATAAATGACAGGAAGCATGGATATTTATGAAAAAAAAATCCTCCATATTTAAATGTTTGTTTTGACGCAGGAACATGAGCTTCTTCTTTAAAGGCTTGCCATCATCTTCTCTGCAATAGAAATCTCTAATGCAAAGGCAACCTACTACATGCTCTACCTACTAGCTGATGTCACCCACTCTTTCCTTTTGACTCTCCTCAATTCCTAAGCATTGCCATTATGACATGTCTACCACTAAAGATAGAGGGATCTATGTGTCATCAGTTCATCATGCCATGCCTACCTTGATCAATGAGTTCTGTCATGCCATGTATGAACTCGTGCTGTGAAATTGGTGAAGCATGCGTAGCAATGCCTATACTCGGCTATCACCATGATCATCTAGCCTTTAAAATGCCTCCAATCATTATTCATCTTTCTTTAGTGTTCTCACCATGCAAGGCCTCTACGTCCTTGCTTTCAACAGAACCTTCTCACATATTTGCAGGTGTTGTATTTTTATTCATAAACTTTCCAGGGAAATAATTTGCTGACTTAGTAATGCAACTATGAAATAATGCAAGGTGTGATACACAATTTGATTTCTATTACCTTTGTTTCTCATACCAGTTCTGTTCTTAACCTTCAGGATTTGCTTTTGTTTATTATGAGAATGAACGTGATGCTGAAGATGCTATCCATGGACTTGACAACATACCGTTTGGGTATGACAAGCGTAGATTGTCTGTAGAATGGGCCAAGGTAATGTAAATTTCTGCTTCTTTGTATCCCTTTAAACATTAATCTTTTCGATAATGTTATGTGATGTTTCGTCTTGGCAGGGTGAACGTGGTAGGCATCGCGACGGGAGGGCAGCGAATCAGAGGCAAACAAAGACCCTTTTTGTGATCAACTTCGATCAAGCGCGTACAAAAGTCGACGACATTGAAAGACATTTCGAGCCTTATGGAAAGGTTCTCAATGTTCGCATTCGTAGGAACTTTGCGTTCGTGCAGTTTGAAACACAGGAAGATGCAACCAAAGCTTTGGAGTGCACCCACATGAGGTAATGATATCTAATGTTTCCTTTTTCGTGAGGGCCCACATAATAGAAATGATCTCTATTAGGATTTGAATGCACTCCAGTATATACATATATACATACACACACACACACTATATATATATATATATATATATATATATATATAAGAATCTCTAATTTCCAATAAATATCAAGTATATTAATTTTGTAGGGAATTTTGATTTCTTGATCATAAATAAATTTTAGATAGTCAGATGTTGCCTTATAATAATGGATTCACACGATTTGTGTTTTTGCTGATGAAAAGTTTCTTATGAATTTGCAGTAAGATTCTTGATAGGGTTGTATCTGTTGAGTATGCTTTGAGGGATGATGATGAGAGGGGTGGTATGCGTGACAGTCCAAGAAGAGGAGGAGGTTATGGAAGGCGTGGAGACAGCCCTTATCGAAGGTCACCCAGTCCGGGTTTCCGACGGAGCAGGCCCAGTCCTGATTATGGGCGGGCCCGTAGCCCAGTTTACGATAGGTACAATGGTCCTTCGTATGACAGGCCAAGGAGTCCTGATTATGGGAGATACAGAAGGTAGATGCGTTGTCATTAACAAACGAATTATTTAATGTAATGGTCACGGTAAAGAATTACCGGAGGCATATGAAGGATATTTTTTAAAAATTATTTGGCAAGTGCATATGTTTACATTTTATCTAATTGTTCTTTGCAGTAGGTCGCCTGTCCGGAGATCAAGAACTTGAAGAGGAATTCAAGCTGAGAGGTCTCTAGTTTGTTTACGTGTGTGTAAATGCACTCAGTACTTATATTAAGTAAAGAACGAGACTGGTGTAAAATTATGCAAGCTACTCTTTTATCTTTTTGCTGGTTTATTTGTATTTGGTTGGTTCATCTTTTGAATCACTATTCTGCCGTTGTCACTGTTTCCCAGTCAGTTGGTATTTGTGTGTTGATATGTTCGGTCTGTGTAGTATTTGGCATTGTTGATGAACCGGAAAAATGTTCTTCCTGAATCCTACTTTTTTTTTAATAAATATAATTTTCGAAATAATTATTTGTCTGTAGTATTTGTCTTATAGTTTATAATTAAATATTAATAGGTATGAGGAAAAACAGAAAAGAACACATAAAAGGAGATGAAGGAAATTAGGGTTCTCTTATTCATAAAATATATTTTTTATAATACATAAAAATAATAAATACCTAAATTATCCTACATAAGTTGCTTATTGATGAAGGCACAAAATACAAGTCTCGTTGAAACCTTGCCAAGTAAAAAAACCCAATGAGAAATAAAACTTTGTTTAAAGAAAAAGAGCTTGCCAAGTAAAAAAATCCAATGAGAAATAAAACTTTGTTTAAAGAAAAATAGTGCAACACACCTATGTTGAGAAAATACATAGTTGTTGGTTGTAGAAGAGTTGTGGTGATATTACTCGTATTATCACATTTTCTTCAGTGATAGAGTTCAAGCCACTATTATCAGATATATGAATGATCATAACATTTACCATTTATAATCACGAAGTACTACATGTATGATCATGATCTCTTTACATGATCGAATGAATAATCAACATCAACGATACTATTTGGTGTTTACTAGTAGAAGTAAACTCAACATTTTCTTTAGGGATTGCAAGACCATCTGCAAACCCAATTATATTTATGAATGAGAAAAATAAACTCGCGTCAATGGTTTCTTTTAGTTATCAAAATGCATTTTGATTTCATTCTAGTGACATTGCGCTTTCTTGAGTCAAATCAAGATAACAATTTGAGAAAGTAATATTTGGTCAGTGTATTAGTAATGGTACAATAATGCGCATATAGTACATAGGTAGAGAATTTCAGCTCCCACCAATTCTTTGTCATTCCACTGACGAAATTGATATTTCCTTATATCTTCATTTTGACCAATCATAGGAGTGCTAGCATATTGCACTTATCCATATTTAATTGTCTGACCATCTTTTGGATATGTGCAAACTATAGAATTTAATATTCCACAAACTCGGGTTTTAGTTTAAAGCATTAACATGACCGAGTTTTCCCATGATTCATTATCTCAAATTAAGAATTTCAAATAACTTGCGATATCTCTTATTTCATTAAGCGTGAATATTATGTTCATATCATCGACATATACAACTATAATCGCAAATTTGAAACTTATTTTCTTTATAAATACGCAAGGACATAAATTATCTTTTCCCAATCAAGTAGTCACTTAGACGGTTATACCATATTCGCCTGGATTGTTTTAATCCATAATATGAGTGTCTCAATTTAATTGCAAATGCATTAAGTGGCTTAGAGTCACTTTCCTTGACAATGAAAGGCCAGCAATCACTTTCGAATATATCTCTAAATCATGACCCCATAGAGATATGATGTAACCATAAGCTGCATTCTCATTATTTGGAATTATAACATTCATTATGAGGGAGTACATATCCTCATAGTCAATTAGAGGGCGTTAAGTGAATACTTTGTGCTTCAAGTCTAGATTTGCATCTCATGATTTTATTTTTCTCATTGCACTTTCTGACAAAACTTTATTTATGTCATAAAGGCTTTACATTTGGTGAGGTTAACACTAACAGACCAAATACCTGTCTTGTTGTCAGTGAATTTAGTTTTACCTGAATTGATTCTTTATATTTAGGTCAATTTGCTCTATATTAACATTTCAATAGAGCGTGGCTCGATATCATCGTGCTCTATGAATCCTGGAGCAACAATGTATACATCATCAATGTGTGTGGAGAATTTTTCCATCAACTTATATAAACTCTCATATCACATTTAGATTTATTTATTCTCTGGAATCATATTAAACATCGGAGCGTCCTCCAGTAATGATTCACGAACATAAGTATAATCAGAGATAATCTCATGAGAGAAATTATGTTCATTGATGATCTATTGAAGTTGTGCCATACATGCCCTCTTATTCCTTTGGCGAGTATTGATCGAGCCAAGTGACCTACATCTGTTCCTTTTGGGAGCCACGACCTCAACCACACCTCCACTAAGTATGGTTGTAATGTCTTGACTTGCGACATTATGCCCCTTATGGGGTCTTTAACCTTGCAGACACATTTACAGTTGGTATATATATGATCTCGTCACTTTATAAATTAAGTCTTCTATACTTTGAAGATTAATTGTTCACTTTACTTTACTTTCACGTTACATTGTGAAATGCGGGGATCATAATGAGACATAGTGTGAATCTATTCCTGTCGTTCCATTAGAAAACACTTTTTTCTCCCTATACGACGGGAAGACTGTCTCATTAGAGTGACAAATTCGCTAATTTAGCGAGAAAGAAACCATCTATCAAAGGTTTCAAATAGCGGATGACTGTTGGATATTCATATCCAACATAAATACTTAATCGTCTTTAGAAACCCATATGAATGCGATGTGGGCGCGCAATAGGCACATATACTGCGCAATCAAATATGCGTAGATATGAACTATCAGGCTATATCCAGTTACCAACTGGTACGCAAAATATCTAGTTAACAGGGGTTTATAAACGAATAAGTAAGAGTTGAGTGCAATATTGCATAACCCTGTGCAGAGACAAATATATGCGTGCGCATAAATATTGTATTAGTCACAGTCTATATTCTTTTCAACGGTGTCTTCTTTGAGACCTTATTTTGTAGGGTACAAGGTGCATTACATCGATCTTGATTAAAATGCAATAGACATCGAATACTTTTATGTAAACTCTCTAGCCTTATGAGTTTGGGTGCTCTATAAGGGTGGTGAGTCCTCAATCAAACTAAATGTGCTAGAAGTTTTGCAAATGCAACATTTTTATGGACAATACGTGCCGAAACATCGACCAAAACTATAAAATACTTGATAAAATGGTTATGTCCACATGTATAATCAATTATCAATTATAAGAATAGAATATTATATTTTGTATCTTTAGAATATGCAGGTCTCAATTAGACAATTTTACTAATGAACAAGTTTTGAAAAAATGAGTGATTTATTTTTGAGATATGAATGTATGTAGTGCTCCCAGTACTTTAGATAACACTAGCTGTAATTGCACAACATTAGTTTGACACTATATTGTGCACCAAATTTCTATTTCGTTTTGTGTTTCACTCAAAATAAAAGATGTCCATGTTAACTTCTTAAAATATGGACCATCATATCATGACGACCAAATAACTCATTCCAGTCGTGTCAAAACTTCAATGAGTCAGTGTCCAAAAGTTCTTTGTTGGTCATATCTAGTGATTCAATAATCAAAAAGTAGTAAAGTAAAATTACTAGATTGACTCTAAAACGTGTTTCTTCAACATAAATTAAACGTATAATTCCATTCTCATAATGTATTTTTTAATGATAATCATCAGCATGAATATCATCAAACTTAACAAGATTCGTTTCGCTCTAGGTTCATACTGAGCTTTTATAACTTTAATTAGGGGTGGCAAATTCCGACACGACACGATAACCCAACACGAACCGAACTCGAATTAAACATGTACATGTATGATCCTTCCCGGGTTCGCGTGTTATTCGTGTCGGGCACGAATAACACGCGAAATAAATAGGTTAGGTCGGGTTTGACCCGCGTGTCAACCCGATTGACCTATTTAATCCATATAAATTTAATGGTATAATAGTAATTTAATAAACTCTCTCTCGTAAATTTTTAATATATCTCAAAACTCTCATTTGACCTATTTAACCCATTTGATTTTCTAGTTTGATTTGTAATTTATGGCCCGACTTTCACTTGAAGGATTAATTTTGATTTCTAGTTCAGTGTGTAATTTGATTTGGTGCTCGAACTGCTTTCGAACAAAAGAAGATAATGATCGTGTTATTTTCATGTTATCTTTTTTTGATATTTTATTATCAAGTAGCTATTTGATTTTCTTTTTCTTATATAGGTTTTTCGTGTCGTGTCGGGTTACCCGTGTAATAAACAGGTTCGTGTTCGTGTCGTGTATTTTGACACGAATAATTATTCGTGCCGTGTTCGTGTTCGTGTCAACCGTGTTATACCTGTGTCTCAGCACGACTTGCGAATACGAAACACGACACGATTAACACCCCTAATGTGCCACTAGGCATCAAGACCTTGTCACATATAAATATCAATTCAGTGAATATCTGTCTATTCCTTGACAAATTCGCACATTCTTCAGAGATATTTTAACGAAATACTTTTCATTCTAATATTTTACATTATTTGTTAGATATGTTACATTATATCTTAATAGTATACTCCTGAACCTTGTATGTGAATGTGGGGTAAAATAATCAATTATACTCATTGCTATAGAATAAAATCTAAATTTTATCAATAAGCCAAAAATAATTAAATCAGGTCACATCACATAAATCTAACTCAAGATAAACTTTAGAACCAAATACAATAGTCTAATATGAACATTTGATTATACTTTCACAAGTTCTTTGTAAAGTAAGAAATAAATAAATCTCATCAATCAAAATAGAGGATATCCATTGACTAAGCAAGATTATTGGGAGAATCTCCATGACTTCTACCACAACCAATAAATATCACAAACTCTTACATATCTTACACTGTTGTTCATTATTCCCACATACACTACAAAAAGATCCGGCTATACTGACGGGCAAAAGACCGTGAGCATTACTGGCGGTTTACTGTCGGAAAAGCTTGTTGGCGGGTTTGCTGTCGGCCTTGCCTGTCAGCAAATATACCCGTTAGTAGCCCGTCAGAGAAAGAACGAGAATTTATCCCGCTTAATTATCCTAACGGGCTAACCCGTCAGGACATAAACTTTAATTAAAAAATATATATATATATATATATATTCTGACGGCCATGCCTGTCAGCATATAATTTTTAATAAAAAGAAAACAAAAATATATACGCTGACGGCCTTGCCCGTCAGCGAATAAGTATCGCTAATCCTGACGGCCCTGCCCGTCAGGATTCTAAACCGAAAAATCGCCCCCCCCCCCACTCCCCGCCTCATTTTGTCAAAACGCAAAAAAAAAAAAAAAAAAATCGCCCACCGTCGCTTCATCCTGGCCCAACCCCCTGCTCACCATCGCCGACCCATCATCGCCGCCTCGCAGCTGCGTCGCCGGGCTTCCGTCCCTATCGCTAACCCATCGCCTCCCGAAGGTGCCGCCGCCGCTGCCGCCAAGAATCCCAGCCGCCGCCTCCTCCATCGAGCACCGCCCGACTCAAGAGGTATATTTTTTTTATTAGTTTTTCACTTTTATTTTTATAATTTTTTTATATTTTTTGTGTACTGTTGACTTATTACATAATTAATAGATAATTAGTGTTCAAGGTTAGGGTTTAGTGTTTTATTTAGGGATTAGGGTTTAAAATTCGGGTTTGTTATGTAATT
>BMAC01000164.1:1129830-1139928 GCA_014905375.1 Phtheirospermum japonicum
TATACTAGTTTAACACCCGTGTATTACACGGGATTTATAAAAAACTAAATATACTAGTTTAACACCCGTGTATTACACGGGATTTATAAAAAACTAAATATAAAAAATATTTGTGAAAATTACAAAGTTTTAAATTTAAAATAAAAAATTGAAAGGATGTGTTCTCAACCCGTGCCTTTTCAATTTATTAATTATTATAATTATTAATTAATATTATATTTTAAAACTTTATATTAAACTCATTAATAATTATATTTACATACTTATAAAAATTCAAAAGATGTCAAATTTTCAATCCGTCTTTAATCTATATTAAATAATTATTATTAACTCATTTTATATTTATATGTTTAGATTAATTTTGTTAATAATTATAGTTACATACTTTGAAAAATTCAAAAGGTGTCATACTCTCAAGCCTTCTCGCATTGTGTCATTGTCTAATAAATATTAATTAATTATTATTATATAATTTTATTTTATTTTATATTTAAATTGAATTCATTACAAATATGTAGTTACATACTCCAATTATTGCAAATATACTATAACTTACCTATATAGAATATTTAGAATTTCAAAAATAAACTATTTTAATTTTTATTATAAATACAATTTATTTAATTATTTTCATAAAATAAGTTTTTTTTGTAATTAAATTTATTTCATAAGTAATTTGTCTTTTAATCAAAATAATTAATTTAGACTTTTCTTCTACTAATTATATATGACTTATTTATATTTTTATATTAGGAGTATAAAAGAAAACGTGGTGGAAGTCATCAATTCGAGCTTGATTATCCCTCCAATTGCAAGAGCGAAGCTCTACCAATTATTGAATTAGAAAATATAATAAAAGAACACTATTAAGTTAGGCCACATATAATAAAAGGAAAATATTAAATTAGGCAAGATACAATAAAATGAAAATATTAAATTAGGTATATATTAGGTTCGAATGACACATAAGCAAATCACCAAAATTTTTTATTATTCAAACGAAGCAGACACATATAGATTAGAAGGGTTTTACATTAATATATATTTGGTTAAACCCGTGTATTACACGGGACTTATCAAAAGATAAATGTAAAATATATTTGTGATAATTATGAAATATTAAATCTAAAATAAAAAATTACAATTATATATTCTCAACCCGTGTCTTGTACATGTCTAATTTATTCATTAATTATTATAAATATTAAATAATTTTGTATTTGATGTTTAAATTAAATTTATTAATAAGCTTAGTTACATACTTAAAAAATTCGAAAGGCGTCACATTCTAAACCCGTGTCTAATATCTATGTTATTAATTATTATTATTAAATAATTTTATATGTTAATGTTTAGAATAAATTCGTTAATAATTATTAGTTACATATTTTGAGATATTCAAAAGATGTCATACTCTCGACCCGTGTTGCATTGTACTGGTGTCTAATCAATGTTTATTAATTATTAGTATATAATTTAATATTTTTATGTTTAGATTGAACACATTACTAATATTTTGTTACTTACTTAGATTATTGTAAATAACTCGTATTTTACCAATATAGAATATTTGAAACTCCAAAAATAAAATTATTTTAAATTCTATTATCAATAGAACTTATTTAATTTTTTTCATAATAAAGTTTTTTTTTGTAATTAAAATTATTTCATATGTAGTTCGTCTTTTAATTAAAATAATTATAAATGACTTATTTATGTTTTTATATTAGGATAATCAAAGGAAAGTATTGAATAAGGAAAAATATAATAAAATAATTAAATTAGGTAAGATATAATAAAAAAAAATATTAAACTAGGTAAATATTAGGTTCGAATGACACACAAGCAAACGAAGCACTAGAATTTTTTATTTGCCAAACGAAACATACGAAGCAGACACATAGGTTAGGAGGATTTTGCATTAATATATAAGGGTGATATATAGGGGTGGTTCACATGGGAACTAATCCCTGTGTGGGAACTAGAAACCTGCTATATTAAATAAGATATTATGTTATTTATGAATCATGTACATGCTAATTAAGATATTAGTAAAAACCAAGGAAACATAATAATAGCAATGTTAAATTATAAGTAGCATTTTGCATTATTTAAATTAGCATCACATATAATGTAAAATAGCGGTTCCTAAAGTTCCCACCTAGAGAATTGGTTCTCACATGAACCTAATCATATATATATATATAGGCTGACGGCCTTGCCCGTCAGCGTATAAGTACCGCTAATCCTGACGGCCCTGCCCGTCAGGATTCTAAACCTAAAAATCGCCCCCCCTCCTTCCCCACCTCATTCTGTCAAAACGCCAAAAAAAATAAAAATCGCCAACCGTTGCTGCCTCCTGGAACAACCCCCTGCTCACCGTCGCCGACCCATTGCCGCCGCCTCGCAGCTGCCGTCGCCGGGCTTCCCGTCCCTATCGCTAACCCATCGCCTCCCGAAGGTGCCGCCGCCGCTGCCGCCAAGAATCCCAGCCGCCGCCTCCTCCATCGAGCACCGCCCGACTCAAGAGGTATATTTTTTTTATTAGTTTTTCACTTTTATTTTTATAATTTTTTTTATATTTTTTGTGTACTGTTGACTTATTACATAATTAATAGATAATTAGTGTTCAAGGTTAGGGTTTAGTGTTTATTTAGGGATTAGGGTTTAAAATTCGGGTTTGTTATGTAATTAAAATAAATTAATGGTTAATTACATAATTATAATTACATTAGGGTTAATATGTAATTACACACAGTTAAGGGTTAATTATGTAATTATGAGTCAACTAGGAACTAATTACTTAATTAGGATTAAAATATGATTTAATTACATAATTATGATCAAGTATGCAATTATTATTTAATTAGGGTAATTATCTAACTAGGAATAAATTAGGGATTAACTATATAATTATGATTCAATTAACTATGTAATTATTATTTAATTATAATAATTACCTAACTAGGTTAATTTGTTTTTTTTAAATAAAAATCTGTTTTTTTATTTTTAAAATAAAAATCTATTTTTTTTAAATTAAGTTTGGGATTGAAATAATCTTAATATAAATTGTAGTTAATTTATCATTCTGTTTTTATTTTAATTTGAAAATAAATTTATAGTTTTTAAAATAATTTTAAATTAAATAAAAATTTATTTAAAATTCTATTTTTATTTTCTAGTTAAAATAATTAGGTTTCAAATAGAGTTTAATTTTGAATAAAATCTTGATTTCAAATTTAGGGCTCTAATCGTAAATAATTTTGAAATTAGGGTTAAATAGGTAAGTTTTTAGGAAAATACGTACACAAAGTATATAATTAGATAATTATGGGTTAAATTAGTAAATAATTAGGAAAATAGGGTTTTATTGTATTAATTTAGATTGTTAGGGTCTGCTTTTAAATTTAGATAAACTTTAGGGGCAAATTATATTGTGATATATTATGCACCCATTATATTGTATATATATTGTTCATGCATGGGAGGCCGTAGTGATCTGTCGGAATTTAAAAAAAATCTGTATATTTTACATGCATGGGAGGCCATGGTGATTGGCCGAGTTTTAATTTTGTTTATATATATTGTTGTCATTGGTGTTGTTGGTTGTATACCGTCGGATGTTGACATGGGTTACGGCACCGGCCGAGAGGTATTGTCCCTCCAATAGCGGGTTTTCAAATTTATTTTAAAAAACGTGATAGGGTGTCACGTGGTTTTATTTAAATTTTCACAATATCTTTTTAAAATGTGACGGTGGTAATTACTTATTTGGAACCTTGGCGAAGTGACGCGATTCATATTGTTGTAGAGAATCAATTTTATATAGATCACTCGTTTGAGAATTAATATCAAATAGAAAATTTTGAAACTAAGTTTTGAATTATTCCAATATTTCTTAGAACCGTTTGAGATCTAGTATCAAATTCTCTAAATTTTGAATTGTCCCATTTTTGGACAGTTTGAGAATGTGACTTGTAGTATGGTTATATTATGTGTATATTTTTTTTTTTGTTTTAAAATTTTGATTTCTGCATCTCTCTAATTGTTCTCGGGTGCACTGAAATATACGTGTACTACAAGAACTGGGGGGAGATGCTGCCGGAATTTTGAATCTAAGAAAAATGCATATTTTAAGATAATACATACTACTAAATGTCACGTTCTTGAATGGGATAGAAGCCTTAACAATTATAACTCGAATTACTCATTCTTCTCGTAATGCTGCCGAAATTTTTCCACGTTCTTTTCCCGCCATTGATTGTAGAATCACGAATAACACTAAAAAATCTTAGGATGGCTGCTGATCTTAGTTGGATGTACAAACGAAATATTGCCGGATTTCTAAATTCGGCGTTCGTGGTCGGTTTAGATAGTTTCGTACAATTTTCACTCACGCATGATTCCGCAGAGAGGGACTAAGTGTAGGAACTCTAGTTACAGGTCTATATGAGATAAAATATCACCTTGGTACCAAAGGGTTCATTGCTGATTACTACATTTGGACTCATCACGGGGAAACAGATCTCGTCTCATCGTCTGCTGATATTGAAGTCGGAGGATCATCATCAAATGCATACGTCGATATGGTGCAAGATGTTGCCGGTCCCAATTTCGATATAAATGATATTGAGTTGGATGAATCACCTAATCCCGAGGTGAAGGAATTTTTCGATATTCTGAAAGCTGCAAAAAAAAACCTCTGTATCCTGGTTGCGAGAAACACAATCGGTTGTCTTTAGTTGCCCGTCTTATGAATTTGAAATCGTAGCATGGAATTTCTCAGAAATGTTATGATCAATTTATTATTTTTTTAATTTAATTATTAATTAATATATCAAAAAATTTAATAATATTTTCATTCCCTTACTGACGGCCCACTGACGGGTAGGCTGTCAGTATATTTCAGGACTTTCTGACGACCTTTACCCGGAGGCAATACTAACAGGCACATACCCGTCAGGACTGCTGACGACCAAACCCGTCAGGATGGCATTACATATTCCTGGCAGCCAGACCCGCCAGGATTATTGACGATCATTTCCTGACGGGTTTGGACGTCAAGAAAGCCGTCAGCAGTCCTGGCGGGAAAGTTTTCCTGTCAGGATACTACAATCCTGACCACGATAATGCTGACGGCCAATATCCATCAGGAGACCGTCAGTATTCCATATACTGACGGATTTGGCCATCAGCATGGCCGGGATTTTTTGTAGTTATAGGTAGGGATCTAAATGTCTCTTTCCCTTTACTTTGAGCTTATTTCCACTATTCATATCGATTCTAGTCAGCCTCAAGAAATTTCCTTATCAATAGGTCTAACATTGGTATTATGAAAAATAATGTCACGTCTCTCAATGACATATTATCATAATTATATTATACAAGTGCATCAGTGTGTTTTCTCAAGTGAAAAAAAAATAGAGTGAGATCGTATCTCGCAATTACTTATTGTCATTTAAAATGACTTTCTTTTTCGCATATGGTAAGACATGTTTTGAATTTCAACATATCAAAGTCATTTCCAATTTTTAGCAAGCAAACGAATTTCTTTTCACCGAATTCTTAGGCTTGGAAGTAATGTTTTATAAAATTTTCAAAATATTCATTTAGATTATATCCTAAAGTTCATTGAAAGTTTGTAATTAAATACACTTCCGACATAAGATTTGGGTCAATATGAATTCTCAAATTCATTAGAGAACTGACTTTGACTTAGTTTCACGATTCTTTGTCAATCGGGGTTGAATGATATTATTGTGGAATTATAGTTCTTCTAATTTCCACATCAAACCAATGATGGTAGTACTCAATTTCTTTTGAGTATATTATTTTGGATTTAGATTGAGTTAGTTCAATCAATTTCTTTAGATAATGAATTTGAAGAATATCTCTTTCTTTGATATTATGTGAATATACTTTGTCAAAAGACTTATTTATACAATTCTTTATCGTTCATAAACTTTCATTATCATGAAAATATGTGAATGTACAATCAATAATACATATATTGAAAGTAGCTTATAAAATCAGCTTGGAGAGAATTACCAACATACACACAATCTATCAATTCATGGAGAATTACCAGCATACATGAATTTATCAATTCATCGAGATTCATGATTAATTAAACATATTAGCAAAATCATGATTAATCTCTCATCTAATCATGTAAATAACTTTATTTACGATTTTTAAATAAGAAACCATCTAAAAGTATAAGTAATAATATATTATGTACTCTATGAATATCATTAAAGTATTGCGAATTTTATGTTTGTCAATATTCTACATAACATCACATGCATATATATAGGTAACATATATACATATACATGATTTGTGAAAAATAATACATACCATGCCACATATCCATATAAATAAATATTTATTAGTTGCATTTAATAAATAATAGGGTAATTCCAGTTACCTTGAAGGAAAGTCGCAATTCTTTCCTAATTATGTTTTCCCAATATGTTTGTCCGAGATATGTGTCTGATGACATAGACATTCAAACCCGATCTCCACCGTACAAATTTAACCAATATATCTTGTGAATATTATATCCAAGATTCAGCTTCATCCAACGGTACGATCGAGTGTAATCTAATTTTTAAAAGAAACTGGGCAGACAGTTTCTGAAAACAGAACCAGCTCTATTAGAAATTCATTATCAAATTCTTCAGACCTCATATTCAAATCTCCACCGTTCATATTGGACTTGTATATGTTTGGAATAATATATCCAACACTTGGTTTGATCCAACGTTCTATTGTGCGAAATCATATTTTTGAAAAATACTGCACATAAATTTCTGAAAATAAAATCTGCTTTATTCGGAATTTTGTATATACTTCCTCGTATCTCCAAATCCAATCTTCACCGTTCAAAACTTAATTCAATAGATCATGAAGGTTATTTAAGAATTGTAACGCGATCCAACGGCTGAAACATGAGAAAACGATTTTTTAAACTTACAAGGAGACGGTAGAATTAGGGTTCTCTTTATTAATCAAAGACTCCCTTTTTTAGGGTATCAAATACATCTATAATACATAAAGATAACAAATACCTAAATTGTTTTACATCAGTTACTTATTGACGAAAATACACTTATTGTGTTTTTCCTTCAACAATATGCATGTATTTATTTCTTAATTTATAAATGTAACTACTATTTGTTGTCGATTTGTTGTAGAATACAAAAACGTGATGAAAAAAATTACTAAAAGGAAAAATTACAAAATAATCCCAGTAACTTAGGGGTGGTGGCAATTTAATATCACTAAATAAATTTGGTGGCAAATTTATCCAATAACTTATAAAAAAAATAGCAATTTAACCCAGATTTCGCCGGAAAAAAGAAAAGTCGTCGGATTCTTCCAATTTTTGGCGAGAAAAATGTTAACTTGGACCAATTTTGACCAAGTCAACGCTGATATGTCAAAAAATAATAACAAAAAATTAAAAATATTATTACAGAATTAGAAATTTGTTTTAAAAATTTAAAAAATTTTAAAAAACTATTTAAATTACAAAATTTAACAAAATGATGAAATATAAATTTTGAGATTATTTTTAAATATCTAAAAAATACTATTAAACTATAAATTTAAAAAAAAATCTAGGAAAATAGTTTATTATCCAAAAATATTTAAATATTAAAAAATATTATTTAAAAATAAATCAAAACAATCTGCGTAAATATATTATAAAATTTAGAATTATTTGAAGTATGTGAAAACAATCAGTAATAAATATGGAAAAATATTTATTAAGAATATGTTTTTTTTAATACGTAAATCATTATATTAAAATACATAATTAAAAAAATCTAGAAAATATTTTAATTATGGAAAAAATTAATTTTCATATGTGAGAATGTTTTAAGATAAATATAGAAAATTATTTTATAATTCCTACAATTATTATAAATATTAAAAAACATTTTAAAATATGAAAATATTTTCAGATTTTTCGTAGGTAATTTTCCATTTTTATTTGATTTTATAAATATTAAAAAAAATATTTTTTCAAGTTTTATTTTAATTTATAATTTAATAATACTTTTTTGGCATATTTAAAAAATCTTAGATTTTATAATATATTTTCCATCTTTTGTAAATATTATATTTTAAATAATGTTAGATTCTTAAAATAAACTTCTAATTTAAATAAATTTTTTAATTTTTTTTGTACCACATCAGCATTGAATTTGTCAAAATTGGTCAAAGTCAACATTTATCGCCGGAAATTGAAAGAATCCGGCGAGTTTTCTTTTTTCCTACGAAATTGGGGTTAAATTGCTATATTTTTATAAGTTATTTGAATAAATTTACCACCAAATATATTTAGTGGTATTAAGTTGTCAACACCCTAAGTTATTGGGGCTAATTTGCAATTTTGACTTACTAAGAATTCGTTGAAATATTTGATTCATGATCCGCCAAGGAAAAATAGGTATTATTAGTGTTGGAAACAATTTGGAAATGCGCAATGTATTTCAACAAATAAAAAACAAAAGAGCACACAAATTTATAGGAAAACATGAGTCGGATTATGGAATAATACATAAAGCAACCAACATGTTTGATCAAGAAATCAGAAATCGAAAGAAAGACGAAACAAAACAAATTAAAACATAGATCTATTCATACTAGTATTAAATTGCTCTAGCGAAGCAAATCCCCACCAACAAACGAGGATGATGAAGATAAACTGCTTGCCATTTGCATTATCTTGTTCGAGGGACAGGGACCAACTTATCGGCCCTCATCGCCCTATCCATGGCCTCATCAAACGTCTCCATCTCTTGCTGCACCGTGCGAACCTCGAACTCCACAACAACCGGGATCAGGTTGAGGTTAGCGTGTTCGGGCCGGGCCGCCATTCTCCTGGCAAAAGCAACCGCCGCGGACGCGAACGAAAGAATCTCGCCCCTGCTCATCCGGTACTGTTGCAGCCTGTACGACATCGTGAGACAAAGCATCACCACGTCTCTCTCCACGGAATGCCTCCGAGTCGATGTACACGTCAGCGGCTGTAACACCTTCCTGAGCCGGCGGCCTCGTCTTTAGGATGAAGTTTGTTCTCATCTCGAAGAGAAACGCTTTGTGTCCGCCTTCCAGATGATTATGCGATTTGCGCCGTGAATTTAGTTTCTCTTGATCCTTCGCCATCGAGAACCTGTAGTGATATTCGAGTCTACTTCCCATCCACACCCTTAATTAACTGATCTTAAGATGCGAAAGCAACAAAACTACTTTGAGACTCCACCTAATTATTGATTTGTGGGAGCAGAGGTGGAAGAGTTGTAGTAGTATATATAGAGACACAATTTGGTGTCGGTATAGTGACCGCCTATCGAATTTCTATAATTTGAATCCTAATAGGAAAGGAAGTGTTTAAATATCTATATATATATATATATATATATATTAAAGGAGAAGTCTGGAGAGAGAAAAAATGCCATGTAGGATTTTTTTTTTTTTTTTTTAAATTTTGTAGAGAAAAAATGCCATGTAGGATTATTTTCTTTTTTTAGTTTTGTAGGAGTTTTCTTAACATAATTATGATAGATACCTTATTTAATTAATTATGATTTGGTTTCTTTTTTTAATTAAAAAGCCACCTAGGATTAGTTTCCTCTTTTAGTTATGTAGGAATTTTCTTAACATAATTATGATATATACCTTATTTAACTAATTATGATTTGATTTATTTTTTTAATTAAAAAGCCACATAGGATTAGTTTCCTCTTTTAGTTATGTAGGATTTTTCTTAACATAATTATGATATATACCTTATTTAATTAATTATGATTTGGTTCCTTTTTTTATTAAAAAGCCACTTAGGATTAGTTTTCTCTTTTAATTATGTAGAAATTTTCTTAATATAATTAGGATAGATACTATAATTAACATTAAAAATAATAAAAATTGATATTATATATATATAATCACTTATATGTTATTTTTAGCTCTCTTTTACTTTTTTTTGTTATTCTTTTCATTTCGAGTCGAACAATATCAAATCAAATTTGTCACTTTTTCTCATAAATAATTTGATCACTTTATTTAATTAAATTATATAAAAAT
>BMAC01000164.1:1139953-1151508 GCA_014905375.1 Phtheirospermum japonicum
CATATACGATTATTAAATCTTCAAAATTGTGGTACGTCAGAATTCATCAAAAGAAATATGAGGTGAGAAGTACAGTAGGATTGTTGATGTAGTATTACGAGGTGAAACAGATGGCTCAAGTGTTGGTACTCATGTTATCTTGCCCGCGACATTTACTAGCGGTTCTTCAGAGGGCCGTTTCCCATAATTGTTATCTATTACTGAATTGTGTAGCTCATTTAAATGTTAAGTAGTGTAACCAATTTAGATCTATCAAGTATTTATTCAAATATGTGAATAAATGTAACTGTAGGTTCACTGTAACATTCTATTAGAACAAATGTGGGGATGTAGAGAATAAAAAGATTGATGAGATCAACATGTATTATAATTATCATTACATTTCTCCATGGGAAGCGACGTGAAGAATATTAGTTTATGAAATTCAGTATAAAACTCCAACTATCACGTGTTTAAGTTTTCATCTTCCAAAAGAGCATAATGTATTGTATAATGATAATGATCAGTGAACACAATGAAACGTAATTCGAGGCAAGTAAGAAAAATCGGGAAGCACGGAGTTGCCTTATGTTGAGTTTCCTAAAAACCTTTTTAGTACTAAAAAAAATAAAAGAATGGACACCTAGGAAGCTTGATTTGTTTTCATTAATACGAATTTACTATATTCCGCCAAAATTGATAAAGTCATGGATGCAGTACATTTAAACAAGGGCGGAGTATTTCTCATATATAGATACAGATGATGCTTTCTACAACTGTTAAATCTAATAGTGAAATTGTTCTTAATGTAATATCTAACGACATAACTTCTCTTCTTATTTCGAAAGGAAGAACTGGACATTCCATATATAGGGTTACTTTTAATATTCACCAAGATTTTGATCATTACTGGTACTTCACTTGCAAAATTAATGAATGATGTGCATGTCATTATTTGGGATGAAACTCCAATGATGCATAGATATTATTTTGGAACTTTGGATAAAACATTGAAAGACGTGATGAGATCGCAAAATAATTATAATACGCAACTTCCATTTGGTAATAAAATAATAATTTTTAGTGAAAATTTTAATCAAATTTTACCGGTTGTTCCAAAAGGCACTAGACCAGACATAGTTCATATAGTGATCAAATCTTCGCATTTATGAACTCATTACATAATTTCAAAGTAGACCAAGAATGTGGTGCTGCAAAGTCACAATTCAGATCCCAATTGTCAAGTTAAAGAATATTTTCAACTCGATAAATAGTATAGGAGATGTAATAGTTGGAGGACCAAATGATGGTATCGTTCAAATTGAAATCCAGATTATCTATTATTGAAAGATGATGTTGACCATGTTCCGTCAATTGTGGCGAGCACATATCCACAATTTGGAAAAACTACTGAATGTTTCACTTATTTGGAGGATCGTGCTATTCTTTCCCCACAGTTGATGTCGTCAATTGATTAATAAATATATGATGTCATAAAATGATGGAGAATGTAAAGTATATCTTAGGTTTGATAATACATACAAATCCGAATTAAGCATTGACATATTGTAGGACGTCTACTCATCAGAGTTTCTAAATACCATTAAATGTTATGGATCCCGAACTATGAGCTAAACTTTTTAAGGAACTTCCGTCTAATCAAATGAAATTAAATTAAATTAGAATTCCACTCATGTTGTTGAGAAATATCGATCATTCCCTTGTGTTGTGTAATATTGGTTGTTGACTTGACGATCATACTGTATAGTCTAATATTTATCAAGGAAGCAATGCAGGTGAATTGTTGTTAATCCCTAAAATGACTGTCACACCATCCAATCCGAGGTTGCCTTTTAAGTCCCAATGATGAAAAATTCCTCTGATTGTGTCATATGCTATGATGATCAACAAAACTCAAGTACAATCTCTCTCTCTCTCTCTCTCCTCTCTCTCTCCTCTCTCTCTCTCTCTCTCTCTCTCATGTTGGACTTTTCCTGAAGAAGTCAGTTTTTAATCATGGTCAGTTATACGTTGCTATATCAAGGGTGAACAATCGCAAGGGTTTAAAAATATTGATCGACGACGATGAGAATAAACATAGTAACAAAACTATAAATGTTGTGTATAAGGAATTTTTTCATAATTTATAAAGTACATTTTGTATAATAAAAATCCTTTTATGAAGGTTATATCATTTTGAATACTATTCAATCTTTAATTAATATTTAGATGATTTATATATAGGGAGCGGTTATGGTAAAACCATTTATGGTGTGAGAACCATTGATGGTTCTTATCGAAATACACACACACAAACACATATATACATAACTTTAGTATACATATATACAATTACTTATTTAAATATTTTAATACATTTAAAATAATTATTTTTAAAATAAAATAATAAATTATCGTGCAACGCACGGGTATAATACTAGTTTAACTAAAGTATGACTTACCGTGCATCGTAATGAAGGGTAATTTTAAATTATAGAAATCAAAATAGTTTTTCATATTGAAAAAATTAATATAAACTTAAATTAGATTAAAATTTGAATTTGGAAAGATTTTTACATTAATCATTTATTTTTGGTTTATTCTCGTTGTAAACAAATATCTTGAAACCTTTTTCGCACCGAAAGGGGCCAACAACTTGTTGAGTTTAAATTTTTTACAAAGTTAATTAACTTCAATCTCGTCTTCTCTCTATTCTTACTCTACTCTCATCTCGTCAATCGAAACTTAGTCTACAAATTCTTAATGATATCGTCGGCGACTATGTGAACGGGAGTAAGATTTTTTGCTAACCTGTTATTCTCGTTTTCTAAAAAAAAACCTTAATTAATTTGAATGTGAGAAATTAGATAAATATTCATATGAATTATAGCAAATAATTTATCGCAGGATGAAAAATAAACATCTAAGAATATTTAGATCTATAATAATTCCGCATTTAATAAAAACAGCATATAAGAATGTGAAATGTAAAGTCGAACTTGAATAATATAAATATTGAGTATTAACTTAAATTAATATTAAATACAAATCTTAATTTTAAAGAGACTTGTAATGATTACATCTAAAAAACCATTAAGAAATACTATAAATAAAAAAAATCATTTAAAAACTATTGCACATTATATCACCTTAGTTCAAAACATCAAAATTGATATGGAACAGTACAAGAAATACAAAAGTTATAATATATGTCATGATTTTCATGCTTTTTATGTGTTCTTATTCTTGTATTTCTTTTCTTCCTCATTACCGTTGATCAAATAACCCTGTAATTCAGAGAAAAATACTGATTGAAAAGCTTATACAATAATATTAATAACATGTATATAATACATAAGACAATACCTCCGAATCATAAAAAACACTCACCAACGCCAACATATTTCCATGATCGTTCCATGATACTCTTTCGTAGCATCACACTTTTATGATCGTCCTATAATATTCTTTCTTATCATCGTTACTACATGTAGCTTCAAAACTCACTCCATTTTACTCATATTAATATCTTTGATTAGAATAAACAATGTAGTATTTTTTTTTTTCAAAACGAAAGTGAAAATGACACCATACAAACCGATATTTATAGAATAGGATACTTGTGGAATTTGGTTTTGAATGCTGATAAAAAATTGAGATGTAATCCTATCGTGTGCAAATATTTGACTAATATTAAGTTCACGTTGATTGCTGTTTAAGATTTGGATCTGTGATGTGATCGATATTTGATAATATCAATACTTTTCATAATAGATATTATCTAAAAATTCTAGATAATATATTTTGAAAACTAATTGCAGTAATGGTAATATAATCCGGGTTTTAAATTTGAACTTATTAGACTTTTTCTCCATCTTTATAATTGAATATATGATAAACTGAATATTGGATTTCCATCACGTTATTTAGTATGGTAGTTTAAAATACAACAAATCCCACACATACAGGATTTGATTCAAAAAATTATGTCTTTTATTTATATCACACTACAAAAAAAATCACAATTTATGAGAGATTTTTCCCTCGATTTTAAGGGAAAATCCCTCGGTTTTGGGCAAACCGAGGGATAAACCGAGGAAATATTTCACTCGAAGATACCCTCCTCGGAATTTTGTTTCGAAGGAAATATTTCCCTCGAAAATATGAAACCGAGGGAATTCCGAGGGATAGATTCCCTCGGAATGTTCTCCGTGCAATCCCTCGGAAATCCGAGGGAAATCCGAAGGAATGGTTCCCTCGGATTTTTTATATTTCCGAGGGAAACAAAACCCTCGGAAATTCGAGGGATCATTTTTCCCTCGGAATTTCGAGGGATTTGTTTCCTTCGGAAATAGGAAATATCCGAGGGAAATTATTCCCTCGGGATTTCGAGGGATTTGTTGCCCCTCGAATTTTTCTATTTCCGAGGGAATATCCCCTCGGTTTTGTTTTTGTTTTTTTCTAATATTTTTACTTTACGAGGGATTTCCGAGGGTTTTTTCCCTAGGATTTAATTTTTTTTATTAATTTTTAATTTTAATGCCTGTTCAATTATTAAAATTCCAAAAAATTTGAAAAAAGTAATTAAAGAAAAGACAAATAAATAAACCAATCATTATAAAAAATATTTGAAAATTTAAGAGTAATTACATGCGTTCGATCGACACAGTAACAAAGTTTATATGAACCGTAAAAATATTCTATGGATGGGGAGGGGGGTACTACTGCTGCTGATGGGGAGGGGGCAACTGCTGCTGGACACGAGCATACATCTCAGCCATTTGTGCCATTTGGGCAGCCATGCGCGTCTGAAAGTCCTCCTGCTGCCGACGCTCCTCCGCACGTTGTCGCCTTTCCTCGGCTGCCTCCTCCGCACGTTGTCGCCTTTCCTCGGCTACCTGCTGCTGAAACGCCTCGAGCTGAGCCTCGAGCTCTCTGATCTGGCTCCTATCAGCCTGGGAGGAGGTGGAAGAGCCGCCCTTCAATAAACCCTTCGCAGCAGCCACAATCTTCTCATACTCACCGGTGCCGTAAAGCCGTCCCTTGCTCAACCCGGCGACACCGAGGAAAACCTGGTCCTAGTCAACCTCGTTACTCTCTTCATGGGAAGACGCACGTTCCTCTTCCTGGGTCAGATGTCGCTCATACTCCTCCTGAAATACAACTCGTTATTAAAATTTTACGTTAAAATTAAAGAATAAGTTAAAAATAAGAAAGAGACTCACACTAATAAGACTAGATCTCCTATCGATAAACGCGCCGTCTTTCTTTTGGTGCGTGCGTTTAGAAATATCGTAGCACGTAGCCGGCGAACCCATCTCCCGCTCCTGTATTCAAATAGAATTTTCAAATAATTAACATTAAAATTAAACAAATAAATATTATATTATTATATTCTAAAATCACTTAATATATCCTAATTAAACCTAATCCTAAAACTAACCCTAATTATAAACTAAACCTAAATTGATCTATAATTACAAATTAAAAATGAAACTAATACATATAAATAATATAAAAAAACTGAAAAACTTACATTGGCGACGGGTTACGACGGACGGCGGGCGGCGATGGACGGCGAGCGGCGAACTCCTGCAAGCTGTCGGCGGCGAGCGGCGACCTTCTGCGGGCGGCGAGCGGCGATGGGCTACGAGCGGCGGCGACAGGGCTACGAGCGGCGACGGTGAGCTTCTTTTTCTTTCTTTTTTTTTCTCTTCTTTGCGGGCTGCCGGCGGCGAGCAGCGACCTTCTGCGGGCTGCGGGCGGCGAGACCGGAGAACGAACGGCGACGGCTGGCGAGCGGCGATGGGCTCCGAGCGGCGGCGGCAGGGCCTACGAGCGGCGACGGTGAGCTTCTTTTTCTTTCTTTTTTTTTCTCTTCTTTCTCCTTTCTCTTTTGTTTCTGTTCTAAAATTTGCGCAAATGACAACAGCGGGCGTGCCCGCTGTTTCAATTAGGTCAAATTTTCCGAGAGAATGCCGTCCCTCGGAAAACCGAGGGAAATAATATCCCTCGGTCTATTCCTTTTTTAATTAAAACATTCCGAGGGAATCAAAATCCCTCGGAATTCCGAGGGATTTTTTCAAATATCCCTCGAAATTCCGAGGGATTCTTGATTCCCTCGAAAATTTCAAAAAATAAAAAAAATCGAAATAAATAGAAAAAATAGAAAAAATTAGAAAAAAATAGAGTTTATTTCCGGGTCGCCGAGGCGCACCCCTCCCCGCCCCGGTCGTGAAATGATGGGATTCGTTTCTATTTTTTTACTAATTCTTCTTTTTTTTTCGAGTTTTTTTCCTTTTTTTAAATCGAAAAAAAATAGAAAATGCGTCCTCAACAATCGACGCCTGACCCCTGTGGTTCCACGACGCCGAGACGCACCCCTCCTCCAATATGAAAAAATCACGACGCTACGTCGTTTCGCGTTTCTAACCGAAGGAGTTCATTGATCGATCGTATCTTGTTGTTGGTCGAATCCCACGACACGTGTGGACACGCACGTGCTCGTTGGTATTCTTTGATTGAATTTGGGGTCAAAACCACCCCAAGTGCCTAAGATGATAGGAACAGTTTCGTTTTTACAATTTTTCTATTTTTTTCTATTTATTTCGATTTTTTTTTATTTTTTGAAATTTCCGAGGGATTCAAAAATCCCTCGGAATTCCGAGGGATTTCTGATTCCCTCGGAATGTTCAAAAAATAAAAAAAAAGTGAAAAAATAGAAAAAAAAAGGAAAAAATAGGTTTTATTTCCGGGACGCTGAGCCACACCCCTCCCCACCCCGGTCGTAATTTCTTGGGTCTTGTTTCTATTTTTTTATTATTTTTTCAATTTTTTCCGGTTTTTTTTCCATTACTCATCTAAAATAATTGAATTATAGCGATTATTCCTTTTTTTTTTAAGTAAACAGGGCATAACATTACAACAACAAACACGACTGGAGTGTGGCAATTTATTATTCCTTCTTCAGGCTGTCCAGGACGCCGATGCGCACCCCTCCCCGCCCCGGTCGTAATTTCTTGGGTCTTGTTTCTATTTTTTTTTATTTTTTCTATTTTTTCCGGTTTTTTTTCCATTACTCATCTAAAATCGAGAATAAATAGAAAACGCGTCCTAAACGCACGTGCTCGTTTTTATCTCTAGCCGATCGGATAGTTAATCTTAACAGCAGACTTATCAAATATGACGACATTAAACTCTGACTTCCCATTGTATTCAAACACTAAGAAGTATCTGAAGCCTATATCGAGTGACGCTCTCTATAAATTCCTTCCTTCCTTTCTGTAGCATTAATGTTTTACCATTGCTACGGTGAAGAGGGGTGATTTTGGTTAGTTTTGAATTTGTTGGAGAAAAATCTGAGTAATAGATGCACCCCATGGTTCCAAGATGACGAGACGCACCCCTCCTATTTTTTTTATTTTTTTAAAAATTTAATTAAAATTCTGAGGGAATTAAATTTCCATCTGAATTATTTCGGAATTAATTAATATTTAAAAAAAATAAAAAATAAACCGAGGAATTTTGAATTCCCTCGGTTTCATTCCGAGGGATATCGTATTCCCTCGGAAGTTTTTCAATTAAAAAAAATAAAATAAAAACATTCCGAGGGAAATGCATTTTCCTCAGTTTTCCGAGGGATTTATTCCCTCGTAATAAAGTCCCTCGCAAATCCGTCGATTTTTTTCCTCGAAAATCATGGCGGGGAAGAATGGCGCAAGAATTCCGAGGGTCATTCCGAGGGAATTGCCTTCCCTCGGAAAATACCGAGGGAATTTTGGTTTCCTCGGTATTTCCCTCGGAACTTTCCGAGGGAAGTCAATTCCCTCGGTTTTTCCCTTGAAAAACTGTTATTTTTTTGTAGTGTCAAAATAATATAGATTTTCTTTTGTTCCGATTATTGAATGTTTTTGTCGTTATTTGATTCAAAAATTTTAATGGGAATTATTTATTTCACGAAGTTTATCTCATAATGGTTCATTATTTTGAGCAGGGTATTTATTATGGTAGACTCGAATTCTTAGCAAGTCCCGCCCAAATCGGATGGTAGACCCCACCCCCCAATAAATCAGATTATATTTTTAAAGAAGATTGTATATAACAAAAAAGGCTATATGTATTTACAGGGCAGGACTCTTGTTAGTCTAGATTAACGGGTTTCTCCCGTTAGGTCGGGTTAAACATGGACCCAATTTGTATGCATATATTTAAACTATTTTTTGGCATGTCTCTCTATCTCTCACTATTCCCGTGCGCCTCTCCATCTCCATCAAAAATTTCTCTCTCTCTCTCTCTCTCTCTCACCATCTTCGTCTGCGCATCTCCATCTCCAGCAACAATCTGGCCCGTGTCTCTCTGTCTACGCATCTCCATCTCCAATTCTGCAGAAATTTGGGCCCGTCTCTTTCCGCCATACGCAATTTCTCCATCTTCATCGGCCGTTTCTCTTCGCCGCCGCCTTCAGCTTTCTCGTCGTGGAAAAATAACAATACCAGGTAAACTACTTCTTGAACAATCAATTTGATTTTGACCTAATTGTGGAAATTTGTATAATTGTTCACAGGTTTTGGCCAATTTTACAAACTACAGAAGGAGATTGAAGCGCGAGAAGGGTGATCTAGGACTAAACCCAATGTAGACGAAGGTAATATAATATTGGTCTTAGAACTATGATGTATTGGTCTTCTGACTACATGGTACTAGGTTTTGTTGTTGTGTTATGTCGAACATTAACAGTAAAAATATCAGTGATCTTGTTTGAAATTATGAGTTATTATTCCATTATTGTATTGGTTTTTGGAACGTGATGTATTGATTTTTTGGTTGCATGGTATTTGTTTTATTTGTTGTTGATGGCAGAACTTTTACAACAAAAACATCATGGCCCCGTTCTTGAATTATGAGTGATTAAATTATTATGTTTTGGAGTTGTGATGTATTGGTCTTCTTACTGCATGGAATGAGTATTTTTGTTGCTATATGAAGTTGGAACTTTCACAGTAAAGTATCATCGGGGTCCGTCTTAAACTATGAGTGATTAGTTGATAATGTATTAGTTTGAGGTGTGATATATTGTTATACTGATTGCATGATATTTGTTTTTGAGAGATTAATTTGTTGTTCAATTTAGGGGATGTGGTAATTCGAGATTCTAGTGATGAAGAAGGTGAAGTAACATTGATAATGAATCGATAAATAATATCTTGTTGAATGGTGAAGGTAAGAAATTATTAGACCTTTTCTAAATAATATTTGTTTTACGTTTTGATAATCTCCATTTTTGTATTTAGATGATACCACAAACTTATCTGGTTCTCTTATTGGTGTAAAGAGGAAGAATTTTGAAGACATCTACGAGTTGTATTTTGGACATGCACATCAAGTTAGTTTTAGTGTTCAGAAAAGAAAGAAGAAGAATAAGAGAGAAGGGGAGAAAAGTATTTTGGATCTTGCAAAGGCAATTACAAAGGGGAGAAAAGTAAGAGAGAAGTCATATCTTGAAAAAAGCAAGAAGAAGAATAAGATTAGTAACACATCAAATAGATCAAGTCAATCAAAGGAGTTTAGTTCTAAAACTCCAAATCCTCGATTATTTTAGCATAACGGTAGTTGTTGAATATTTATATTTATAGACGGTAGTTGTTGAATATTTATATTTATAGATGTACTCACATTGACTGGTGTAATTGGTATTTTGATAGTGTGATATTTATTTGATGCTATCTTCATGCTTTATGGTATTTTCTGCTTGTATTGGTTTTTCTATTTAAGCGTATTAGTTTTCTGTTCAATCGTATTGGTTTATATATTTGCAGTGTGTTCGAAAAATAAAAATACTGTGCATAAAAAAATACAAACATATCTTATTGCAAAAAAAAAAAACTTAAACTTATAATACATAAACAACTACTTAATTATAGGAAAACTTTTGTGATTGCATAACAAAAACTGTACATTTATTACAAAAACTCAATACATCTGTAGCACATAAAACCAATACATTATTTTACAAAAATCAATATAAAATATTTTGTCAAAAAAACTCAAACCAAACCAATGACTTAATACTTTCTTAGTTTAGATTAGTGTAATTTCGATTAACAAGAGAGTAAGTAAAAACACCGACCGCCGATAATATCTATCCTTCAAGAGACACGACTCGGGAAAACTTACCGCTCTACAATCGACTTCGTACTATTGCGGAGAAGATTGTTCGGCAAAAATGATTGATCGTGGAGATGGAAACAAACACCCTAAACCCAATCATTTTTAATTAACGTCACCTTTTAAACTCAAGTTTTAGCATAAAACTCAAACCAAACCAATGACTTAATACTTTCTTAGTTTAGATTAGTGTAATTTCGATTAACAAGAGAGTAAGTAAAAACACCGACCGCCGATAATATCTATCTTCAAGAGACACGACTCGGGAAAACTTACCGCTCTACAATCGACTTCGTACTATTGCGGAGAAGATTTCTTAGAGTGCTAAGAAATCTTCGATCAATGTGCTATAATGTATTGAGTTTTTGTAATAAATGTAAGGTTTTTGTTATGCAATCACAAAAGTTATGAACTATGATTTGTGTCTAGCAGTAAGTACTTTTTGTGCTTTTTTTTTGGGGGGGGGGGGGGGGGGGTAATTGGTGGGAAACTTTAGTTCCCATTTTTTGTAAAATTCTTTGATAAAATATTTTGTATTGGTTTTTGTAAAACAATGTATTAGTTTATGTGTTATAATGTATTGAGTTTTTGTAATAAATGTACGATTTTTGTTATGCAATCATAAAAGTTATGAAACTTTGGAAAAACTCAAACCAAACCAATGACTTAATACTTTCTTAGTTTAGATTAGTGTAATTTCGATTAACAAGAGAGTAAGTAAAAACACCGACCGCCGATAATATCTATCCTTCAAGAGACACGACTCGGGAAAACTTACCGCTCTACAATCGACTTCGTACTATTGCGGAGAAGATTGTTCGGCAAAAATGATTGATCGTGGAGATGGAAACAAACACCCTAAACCCAATCATTTTTAATTAACGTCACCTTTTAAACTCAAGTTTTAGCATAAAACTCAAACCAAACCAATGACTTAATACTTTCTTAGTTTAGATTAGTGTAATTTCGATTAACAAGAGAGTAAGTAAAAACACCGACCGCCGATAATATCTATCTTCAAGAGACACGACTCGGGAAAACTTACCGCTCTACAATCGACTTCGTACTATTGCGGAGAAGATTTCTTAGAGTGCTAAGAAATCTTCGATCAATGTGCTATAATGTATTGAGTTTTTGTAATAAATGTAAGGTTTTTGTTATGCAATCACAAAAGTTATGAACTATGATTTGTGTCTAGCAGTAAGTACTTTTTGTGCTTTTTTTTTGGGGGGGGGGGGGGGGGGGTAATTGGTGGGAAACTTTAGTTCCCATTTTTTGTAAAATTCTTTGATAAAATATTTTGTATTGGTTTTTGTAAAACAATGTATTAGTTTATGTGTTATAATGTATTGAGTTTTTGTAATAAATGTACGATTTTTGTTATGCAATCATAAAAGTTATGAAACTTTGGA
>BMAC01000164.1:1151533-1185238 GCA_014905375.1 Phtheirospermum japonicum
TCCAAAGTTTCATAACTTTTATGATTGCATAACAAAAATCGTACATTTATTACAAAAACTCAATACATTATAACACATAAACTAATACATTGTTTTACAAAAACCAATACAAAATATTTTATCAAAGAATTTTACAAAAAATGGGAACTAAAGTTTCCCACCAATTACCCCCCCCCCCCCCCCCCCAAAAAAAAAGCACAAAAAGTACTTACTGCTAGACACAAATCATAGTTCATAACTTTTGTGATTGCATAACAAAAACCTTACATTTATTACAAAAACTCAATACATTATAGCACATTGATCGAAGATTTCTTAGCACTCTAAGAAATCTTCTCCGCAATAGTACGAAGTCGATTGTAGAGCGGTAAGTTTTCCCGAGTCGTGTCTCTTGAAGATAGATATTATCGGCGGTCGGTGTTTTTACTTACTCTCTTGTTAATCGAAATTACACTAATCTAAACTAAGAAAGTATTAAGTCATTGGTTTGGTTTGAGTTTTATGCTAAAACTTGAGTTTAAAAGGTGACGTTAATTAAAAATGATTGGGTTTAGGGTGTTTGTTTCCATCTCCACGATCAATCATTTTTGCCGAACAATCTTCTCCGCAATAGTACGAAGTCGATTGTAGAGCGGTAAGTTTTCCCGAGTCGTGTCTCTTGAAGGATAGATATTATCGGCGGTCGGTGTTTTTACTTACTCTCTTGTTAATCGAAATTACACTAATCTAAACTAAGAAAGTATTAAGTCATTGGTTTGGTTTGAGTTTTATGCTAAAACTTGAGTTTAAAAGGTGACGTTAATTAAAAATGATTGGGTTTAGGGTGTTTGTTTCATCTCCACGATCAATCATTTTTGCCGAACACTTAATCCACGATTCGGGGTTGTCAATCCCAAATGTCGATCAAGTATTGGGGTCGTCAATCCCAATTCTCAACAAATTCCGATTAATGGTTCTAAACGAACTTAGACCCTAAACCCGTAATTACTAAACTAGTTGCATCAAATACGAATTAAAGCTTGTTTGAAAGTAATTAATTAATGACATTAACTAAACCTAATTAACAACATTGCATAAAATAAATTTACTAAACTAAGAAGGCTTGCACATTGAAGAGGAAATTGGAGGGAATTCAAAATCTTTGAAATTGAAAATGGTCAAAAGCATTAAATTGAAAGAAGGTAAAATTTACCAAAGAGGAAAGCTACTTATAACTTTCAAGGCTCCAATGTTTGTTTAAACAAAAAGGGTAAAAAGCTTCAACATGCAAGCTTCAATGGAGATTTTTGCAACAAGAAGAATGACAAGCTAGGAAATGAAAATGAGATAATTGAAATGCAAAGAACAACAACATAAGCTTAGATTTAATAACCAACACACAACAATAACAATTAGTCAATAACAATACAAAAGAGAAAGAAAGAGTACTACCAAATTGCATTCCAACAAAAGTTTCAGAGTCTAGTTACAACCTTCAAAAGTCTTCAACACAACTAAGCTCACAAATGAAGGAGTTGTCACCCTCTCTAATACTTGCTAACTAAAACTAACCTAACTAAACTAGCTACTAAGCTAACTAAACTACATAAGCTAAGAATTAAGCTAGGGTTTTAAATTGTAAGAAAACGTAGAGGTTTGGAGGAGATGGAACTAGTCCAAAACCACCAAGGAGAGTTGGATAAGGTTGGACAAAGATGGGTCTATTTATAAAAAAATACAGGGGCAAAATCGTCAAAATGGACCAAAATTACGAGCTGGACTGCGACTCAGTCGATCGACTAAGGGTCAGTCGATCGATTGCTTCGCCCAAAATCTCCGAACATACTGCCGAGCAGTCGATCTTGGCTGTGTCAGTCGATCGACTGAGATCCAGTCGATCGACTGGAACGGCTGCATCTGGCTCGGTTTTCTCGTTTCCGCTCTAAACGTCCGCCGGCTGTTGCTCCTCGTACGCGTTGTGTTCCCTTGCTTGTTCGTTCCAATTCGAGTCGAGTGGGATGCCTCCAAACGTGCGCGGGACCCGCTTGGTCATCTTACGGCCAAAAATACAAAAAAGGGTAAAAATGTACGAAAAATTACTAAAAACCGCAAAAAAGTTATAAAAACCTAAAACTAACAAAATAGGCCAAAACGACTCCTAAAACCCGTAAATACAAGCAAAACACACGCGAATGCGACACAAAAAGAAAAAAGTGTACAAAAAAGTACAAATCACACATAAACCAATACATTGTTTTACAAAACCCAATATAAAATATTTTTCAAGGTTTTACAAAAATTGGGGACTAAAAATGTCCTAATTTGATGTGCTTGTGCTTCATATTACACAAACAAATAATATTTTTTGTTTTTGAAACACCAATACTTTTTATCAAAAAACTAATACCTTTTTATGAAAAAATCAATACAACTTCCTTTTGGAGAAACTTTTACTACTGGTGCATACTTCAAAAACCTCCACTAAAAAGAAAGGGTACAATAGTTCAACACACAGAAACATTAATATAAAATTAGCAACTCCATCAGCATTTCAGTAACAACTAAGAGTCATTCTCCGTAATCGGGCCTGCAGCTTTCTTCTCCTTAATCGGGACTAGAGCTTCGTTCTCCATAATCGGGCCTGTAGCTTCGTTCTCCGTAACCGGGGCTGGATCTTCCTTCTTCGTAATCGGGCCTGGAGCCTTCTTCTCTTTAATTGAGGCTAGAGCTTTCTTCTCCTTTCCGGGACCTTTCTTCTTCTTTTCTTGTATCTTTGTTCTCATTTACCGGCGTGTGAAGATCTTATTTATGTTTTTTTTTTCTTGTTCTTTAGTACGCATTTTCGTCATCCCACTACAAAACCAATATGCAACATAATAAACAGAAAATGTAAAATATAATCACATATGCTTGTTATCAAATATTATACATAAAACCTATATAATTTCATCAGTATTCATAGAAGCAATGCAAAATCGAGGCATCCCAATACGTCACTTAATACCTCAAATATAGGCTTCTCTTCACACCCTGAAACCCTTACTGCACCTTACATCTCGCCTCGTCAAAACAACATCTCAAGCCGCCTTTATAATTTGTCGTCAACAAATGGCCAGTCACATTGTACAAGTCACACCTGCACTCGGTACGAAATCTAATCTAAAACTTAAAACCCTTGCATTCATGATACTCATTCAGACAACAAACATCACATATGAAATTATTTACCCAAATCCGTCTGAAACTCTAAATCGAAATAATATGCGACAACTCAAACCTTAAAATGCAGTATATAATTAACCCTAAAATACTAATCTCGAAACTGAAATCTTAAAATCGAAAAAAATTCACCTTTGATAAATCAACTATGAATGGACAAGTCGCCGGTGCTCGGTGAAAAAGTGATAAACGGATGCGATCTTGAACGAAAAACTCATCGGGTGATCGGTGAAAAACTGAGAAATGGATGATCGTGGATGGAGAAGGTAGCCGGTAGACTCATAGAGGTGACCGTGAATTAAAAATCACCGGTCGGCGTGAGGGCAATTCGGAAATTCGCCGGAGCTGGGTTTGGGGAAAAAATCGGTGGCGGTGATAGCTTTTGGGGAAAAAACGCGAAATGGAAAGAACAAAAATGTTGGTGGACAACAACAAATCACAAATGCACACGAGAAATACATTTGAGGATATGCAAAAGGGTGTTTAATGTTATTACCAGCACCATAAAATATATACAAATATAAAGAATCTTCAAAACAATTTTAAAGCCATGAAACAGTACAAATACAAAAAGGGCATTCATTTAACTTAAAACAGCATCAGAGAGATTCCCATTAGACTAAGTCGTCTTTACCCCAAGAGGAGGTCTGATGTCCCTGTCTATTTATCATCATTTGCCAAATTTGTTCAATAGAAACTTAACAATAAAAAAACCGAGAGAGAGAGATCCATTGACTCAAAGCCTCAGATGATATGCTTTTCATAGTGAACCACTCAAAGTATATTTAATACCATAATAGGCAGAAGCAATCATACAATTTCTCACAAAACCCAGTAATCCAAAAACATTGGTATTCCGATCATACAAAATACCCATCGAAGATTTTAATTACCTCACAGAAAGAAACTAACAATACAAAAGTTTGCCAGGTATTTTTCGTCAACCAACTTCACAAATACAAACTCAAAACAATTCAATAAAATAAATCAAATGAGGGAAACCTCCAGTCGAACCCGTGTTCCCAATATCATAACTCGAAAATTCAAGACACGGCCTGAACAACCACAGAAACACCGCCCAATCATCCGAGTTCTAAAATTGGGTGAGACCCAGTGGCTCCACGTGAACCAATCAAAGCCACCCCACGTTGAATCACTATCGTCGTTCGTCGAGCCACCACCGCGCGGTCAATCGAAGGAGAAGGGTCCGACCGATTTCTGAAATTGGAGTAGAAAATTAGCCACGCCTAGGGGTGGTGCGCCGTCGTCTGTCACTGCAAGTAGTCGCCGGAGAACGCCGCTCTACGGGTTGCTTCCGCCGACGACCGAAGGAGGGGTGCTGCACAGATCACCCAATTTCTAGAAGTTGGAGAAGAAAGAAGGAAGAAAAAGGAGAAACCGGTGGGGATTTGATATAACTAGACAAATTATAATAATTTTATCGGGTCAGATCATGGGTTGGCCTAACGGGAGAGACCCGTTAGTCTGGACTTACCCAAGTCTTTGCCAATAATTTATGGTATATTTCATTGGATGAGTATATATTTGGTTTGGATGAGTATATTTCATTGGATGAGTATATATTTGTAATAGATTTGGTTTGGAGGTTGTTTCATCAAATGGTGTGATTTTGTAAATAGACATCAAAAATTTTTTTAAAACACCCGAGGGGTGAAATCTTATATATGAGATGAAAAATAAACATCAATTTATATAGTTACAATTTATTTTCTTTATAAGTATTCTTGATAATTCTTTTTTTTTTTGAGTTAATGTTGTAACTAATGTTTCTCATCCTATATAGTATGTGATATATTAACACAATTGCTAATAAAGCCAAAAAAAAAACCCTAAAGTTTCATTGCTTACTTTCAAATGTCGTGCAATTAGATAAATTATAACAAACGAATATATTTTTACTACTCGAACATTAAAATAAAGTGCGATCAGTTTCCTCTTCTCTAAATTACTCTAACCTAACCCACTATTCGACCCACAAAAAGGGTGGAATGCCCGCCTAGTTAAGCAACCTTATTTACATCTTTTATATGTGAATATATAAGGTTCTCAGACTTGTGCCTTGGAGCCCATGAGCTTACGTCCAAGCCTCGTTACTTCCCTAACTTCTTGCGTGCATCACTACGCACTTTCCTTAGCTTGAAAAGGAGGTCTCACCCCCTCGTCACGAGCCTCGATGCCCTCAAGCACATCCCTGCGCACCTCGCCCGTAGTTAGCTTGGTGTAGGTGGCTCCTGCACATGCCTGCGCACCTCGCCCGTAGTAGCGCCTTATCTTATCGATGACCTCTCACCCTCGTGTACAATCACCTTGATGCTTCTCGACCTCGTGTGCCATCGCTGTGTTCCTATTAGCATCCTCGCGCAACTGTCCAGCTCCATACTTATGCGGGTAAGCCTATGATCCTTCTGCTCAAGCCGCTCGATCACCCAATCTAGCACCTGGTGCACATCACCAGTATCGGTTGAGGAGTGGCGCACCTTTCCAATTTCCCCTATCTCAGTCGAGGGTTGGCACTGATGCGAGCAAAAAGTTTGTTTCACCAAGAAAGAGAGTGCTGACTTGAAATATGAGATCAACGACCTGAAAGGTCTCTAAAAAGCTCATGGGGACCTGATTAAACCTTCAGAAGGCTCCTGAAGACCTAATTAACCTACAAAATAGAACCTAAGCCAGGCGGCCCCGACGTAGGCCCTCCGATGCTTTAGTCAGATGGTGTTCGAGAGAGATGTGCGAGAGCTCAATAGCGCGCAAGAGCTTAAAATATAAGATAAAATCAATGTATAGTAAAAAGTGAGGTCTGTGTCCTCTTTGTATAAATAAGAGATAAGAGATAAGAGACGTGTTTAGAGACATGTTCCCAATCTAGGGTCCTCGTCACCTGTATAAGAGCTCACTTCTCCTAAAGGAGATCCCCTAGAGGAGAGCTCGCCATAAAATCCGTAAACTTCGTGATCCATGATAATTAGAGATGATAGAATAATATGAGCTTCATGAATGCGAGGAGGGAGAGGTTGAAGTTAAGTTATCAAGCTGGTAAAATAAAGGCTTGAACCGGGAAAATTTCAATTTTGGTACATTATGTTGGCCACTTTCCAGAAAAGGTACATGATGTTGGCCAGCATCAAACTACATCTAATAAGTTGGCAAATTCATCAAATATGGTATAAAAAAGCTCGATCGGGCTTCTATGCTTACGTGGCATGACTGAATCATTTCTTATCATTTTTGATTTAAATTAAATTGCAAAATTAAAAAAATTAACCCTAACTACCTAATATACCCTCAATTATATTAAAATGCATCTTTAGCCCCGATTTCAGAACTCATGTTTTGGCCCCAATTTCAGAAACGTCTTCATCTCTGTTTCTCCAAATTCCAGAAATTGGCGGCTGAAAACCGGCGTCTAGTTCCTAGCGAAGGTGAGGCATGATGAAATCCTCTTCCCCAGTTTCTAAAACCGGGCGACGCAAATCCTCTACGCCTTCTTCTAAAATCCTACGGCGTCGGCCCAACGGATGGAAACCGGCAAGCAGAGGGCATAGTTGCGAAGGGCGGATGGAAACCGGCAAGTGGTTTCAGGCATGGTGTTTCTTCTCTCCACTAGGAAACAGCAGCTGCAGGCATAGCTGCAAAGGGCGGCGCTCTGACTTATTAATTGGCTCGTCATATTTTTCTAGTAATGACGCGACGACGACGGGTGATTTGAATGGCTGGTTTGGGCTACGGCGGTGGTGGTTCTGGTTTTTCAATTTCTAAAAGCTAGTTTGGGATATAATACGGTGGTTTGGTGGTGGTTTTGGGTTGCGAAAATGGTCAGGAATAGAGGTGGTTTTGATTTGGGAAAATCGTTAGGGATTTTGGACATGAAAACGGTCAGGGATGGTGGCGCTGAAAAAAATGGCCATGATGGTGGCGAATTTGTGGTGGTGGTTCCCACGGATGTGGTGGACTATCATTTTCCGTGATGATGGCTCCGATGGTGATGGTGACTGGGGGGCTGCCGGGTTTGGTTTGGGCTTAGGCCGAGAAGGGTTGTTGATAGTGGAGCTTCTGGTCGGCTGAGTAGGTGTGATCATGGTGGCCACGTGTGTGATAAGCGTTGGTGGTGGCGGAGAATCGTCAGTTCAGGGCAGCGAGTTCGGGGAAGGCGGCGGCTTTTGGGAAAAATGGTAGTTGCGTTTAAGAGACTTTTGCCTCAAATACCTGTGCAAAATTTTGAAAATGCTTCTTATGTTCCATTTTTATTTCGAGCATTTCAATTTATTATAGGCTTTGTCTATGTGTTTTATTTTCATAATTCTTATTATGTTTTTCGTTCTATGTTGCTTACTGTGTTGCAAAATTTCTCACATCATACTGCACATTTTAAAATGTTGGTACTTAAAATTCTCTATAATTAACCATGATTAATTATACTTATGAGTAACAGGGATGAAGATGCATTTCTAAAATTGGGGCTGAAAGATGAGTTTCTGAAATTGGGGTTGAAAGATGCATTTTAATTTAATTGAGGGTATATTAGGTAGTTAGGGTCAACTTTTTTAATTTCGCAATTTAATTTAAATCAAAAACTATAAGAGTTTTATTGTGTTGTTGTGATTTCTCTTGTGTTGGTTATTAGGTTTTAGTTTGTATTGTTGTTCATTGCAATTTAAATTCTCCTTTTCATTTTCTAGCTTGTTGTTCTCCTTGTTTGCAAAACTCCATGGTAGCATAGTCTTGAAGCTTTTTACTCCGTTTAGCTATGAAACTCTCCTCTTTGATAAACTTGACTTCTTCCTATTTAATGCTCTTTGACTTCTTTCAACTTTAAAACTTTGTTTTTCCCTCCATTTTCTCTTTCAATTTACAAGCTTTCTTTATTTAAGTGGTTTTAATTTACTAAAGACTTTTAATTAGGGTTTAATTAGTTTCATTAAAATTAGTCATTTTCAAGCAAGCTTTTAATGTTCATCAACTTTTGCATTAGTTAGTAATTTCAAGTATTCATTTCAATTCAATCTTTAGCATAAAACTCAAACCAAATAAATGACTTAATGCTTTCCTAGTGTAGATTAATTTAATCACGATTAACAAGAGATTAAGTAAAAACACCGATCGCCAATAATATCTATCCTCGAGAGACACGACTCGGAAAAACTTACCGCTCTACAATCGACTCAGTACTATTGCGGAGACGATTTCTTAGAGTGCTAAGAAATCTTCAATCAAAATTTGGCGCCGTTGCCTGAGATAGATTAAGGCTAATGGTGTTCTTATTACTTCTCTTGTTATCTTAGTTAGTAGTTAGATTAGATTTTTGTTTTACATTCGATGCCCATAATCCTTTGTTGAGTGTTGTGCATGCTAGGTAGGCAATTGCTCGGACGAGAGCGAATGGTGACCAATTCATTTGAGAATCCGATGCCGCCCGCCCACACACACGACAATCAAAGGATGCCTCCGCCACGAGTATCATCCGGGCTCGCATCATCACCTCACGGCCCGCTAGATTAATCCGACCGTAGATGGGAAACTACCGAGCTAGTTTGCCATACGATGACCCTTATAACCAAACTCTCGATTATCTAAATTCGTACACCACTCCCCCCAGCTATCGGGTCTCCTTGATTTATGATGACCCGTATGTTCCGAGCGGTCAATAATGGGCCCACCCTTTCAATTATTACAGCCCAAACCCTTCATATTCTCACCCGGCTTCACAATCCTATAACTCGAGGATGGATCCGTATGCACTGACTCGTGATTCTTATGATCCATATTTTGACGATCCATATGCTCCACTCGCCCCGCCTTCTTCTTACCCGAGCTTTGACTCGTATGCTCCATCAATCTATGATTCTTATTCTTTGAGCTACGACTTTTACAAGACACCCACCTCAAGCTCATATACTTCGAGTGATGATCCTTACACCACATTCTCTCAAGATTTTTCTATGACAGAACCCTCGAACTTAGAGTCTCTTTTACTCGAGCTCGCAGAAGCAGTTCGGCAAATGGATGAACGCCTTGCTCGCATGGAGACTCAAATAGAGCAAATTGCCAATGATGTGGACGAGCTAAAACAACCTTGTGATGACGAGATGCCCATATTTGATGTGGTGGATACCACTTTGGTTTATGGCAATTCAAGCTTTGACGGTCTTGTGAAAGAGGGGTGTAAGGAGGTGGAGTTAGAGGGTGAGGAGAAACGGTCGGAAGTTGGCGTTACCCCTCTCGTGCTTCTTGAAGATGTTGTAGAGGAATGTGTGGGGGAGTCACCTTTGGGGTTTCTAATGGCACTTGGAATGTCGAGTTCACTTTCTCTTGGCGAGGATGATGAAGTTGTGCCGGTTTTGGAGGATGTGGAGACACTCAAGCCTCTTTTACCACCACCTGATGCCTTATGTCGACTTGAACAAGATGAGGTGGAAGAGGTAGTGGGGGACGCATTGGATCCTACTCTCTTGAGCCCGATTATGACTACTTCTAAAGTTGAAAGAGAGGAGATGGCGGTCGAGGAGATGAAGGAGTACGTTGACCCATTTTGCGACGATCAAGTTTTGGTGGTCGACTACTCACTCTTCCGACCTCCGAAGCAAGCCCGCTCTTTTGTTATTTTGATCTTCCGGCTTGCCCAACTTGACCGCTTTGGGGATTTTTGTCACCCGGTGTGTCTAATAGAGAACACCAAGGCGTGTCATGATCGCCACCTCTTCTTGGATCCCGGATAGTGTCACTTGTATAAATTGTCGAGCTATAGACGTTAAAGTAGCACTTATTAAGAGGCAACCCAATTTCAAAAAAAAAAAAGGAAAAAACAAAAACTCCAAACAAAATAGAAATTTCGAAAACCCCAAAAAGATTCACTTTTTGTACATAACTTGTTTTTGAAACCCCCCATTTGTTTATTTCTTGTAGATCGCTTGTCTCGACTCCCAGAGAGGACTTATGCACGACCGCATCATCACAAGCTCGAGAATAGGGGTGTTTTGTTTTCCCTTTACACTTTTTACCAATTTTTAGCTTAATTTGCAATGAGGACATTGCTAGGTTTTAAGTGTGGGGTGGTGGTTAGGGTTCGCCTTAGGTTTTTTAGTTGTTCGTATGCTTGCTTGTGATAATTCGAGTAGTGTGTGTGTTATATTGCTTGGAACCTTGGCGAAGTGACGCGATTTTGATGACTTGATTAGGAAGTTTAGAATTTTGATCGGATTTAATGTACTTAGGTAATTTGATATATTGGGGACTTTATTCGGCTTTAGCTTCGTGCTATCCTTGAGCTCAATATAGAATTAGTGCCTCAACTAGCCTCGTCATCGAACACTCTCTATAGGGTTTTTATTTTGTATTTTGGAGTCGTCAATTTCTCCATGTGCTGGATCGAAAATATGTGTAAGTTGCTAGTAGCAACAAGTGATCGGAGCCTTTGTACCCTCTTTGTATTATATAAAATAAAGAAAAAAAATAATAACAAAAATAAAAAAAAGAAGAAAAAAATGATGATGAATAAACAAGGATACGATGTAAATCCTTGAATTTATTACGAATAAACGTGCATCCCTTGCACATTTCTTTTTCCCTTTTTAAATTTTGTTTGTCAAAGAGAGTCATAGATGATTGAGGCTAGTAGGGAGTCAATTAACGGTTCGAGCGTGGATAGATCTTAGCCGGGGCAAGGACGAGGGGACCGACTTGGAGGGTTACCTAGTACTTTAGGTTCCGGGAGTAGATCTAAACTTTTCTTGTCAACGCACTTTGTCGTCGCTTTTGATCAAGCTAACGAGCATTGTAGCATGCGACGTCTCGAATTAGATTTATGTGCATTAGTTTAGGATCATCTTGGGGTAGTTTCGTAATTTTAGATTAGACTTGTTTGAGGACAAGCAATCATTCTAAGTGTGGGGTGGTTGATTTGCACATTTTTGTACGTGTTTTTGTTACCTTTTTGTGTCGTGTTTATGTGTTTTGTTTGCATTTACGGGTATTAGGAGTCGAATTGGCCTATTTTATTAGTTTTAGATTTTTGTAGCTTTTGTGCGATTTTTATTATGTTTTCGTAATTTTTCACTCGTTTTTATATTTTTTGTCGTAGAATGACCAAGCGGGACCCACGCACTATGGAACGGAAAAGCAAAGACAAGCAAGGGAACATAGCGCGAACAAGGAACGACAATCGGCAGACGGGTGGAGAGGAAAACGAGAAAATTGAGTTGGGAGCAGCCATGCCAGTCGATCGACTGACCAAGCACGAATCGACTGCTCGGCATAAAGTTTGGTCGTTCGAGGATGAGGCAGTCGATCGACTAGGTTTCAGTCGACCGACTGGTAGTCAGCCCGATCGATTGCCTCGTAGGGATTTTTGGGATTTTTGGCCCATTTTGACATTTTTGCCCCTGCAGCCTCTATATAAACCCCCAACCCTTTCTCCACCAACCTTATCCTTCCTTGGTGGTCTTGGACTTGTTCCATCTGCTCCAAGCCATTTTACCATTCCTTTGCATAATAAACCCTAGTTCATAGTCCTTAGAGTAATTTTAGCTTAGTCAGTTTTAGTAGTTTTTCTTAGCAAGTGTTGGAGAAGGTGACACCTCCTTCATTTGTGGTTCTTGTTTTGTTGAAATTGTTCTTGTATTTTGAAGATTGTAAGCTAAACTTTGAAGCACTTGTCTGGAGTAATGTTGGTAGTAATCTTTCCCTTTTATGTTGTGTGTTATTATTGTGTTGTTGTGATTACTCTTGTTTTGGTTATTAGGTTTTAGTTTGTATTGTTGTTCATTGCATTTTAAATCCTCCTTTTCATTTTCTAGATTGTTGTTCTCCTTGTTTGCAAAACTCCATGGTAGCAGAGTCTTGAAGCTTTTTACTCCTTTTAGCTAGACAAACTTTTGGCCATTAAAAGATGTATGAAACTTTACTATTTGATAAATTTGACTTCTTCCTATTCAATGATCTTTGACTTCTTGCAACTTTAAAACTTTGTTTTTCCCTCCATTTTCTCTTTCAATTTACAAGCTTTCTTTAGTTAAGTGGTTTTAATTTACTCAAGGCTTTTAGTTAAGGTTTAATTAGTTTCATTAAAATTAGTCATTTTCAAGCAAGCTTTTAATGTTCATCAACTTTTGCATTAGTTAGTAATTTCAAGTATTCATTTCAATTCAAGCTTTAGCATAAGACTCAAACCAAACAAATGACTTAATACTTTCCTAGTGTAGATTAGTTTAATCACGATTAACAAGAATTAAGTAAAAATACCGATCGCTGATAATATCTATCCTCGAGAGACACGACTCGGGAAAACTTACCGCTCTGCAATCGACTCCGTACTATTGCGGAGACGATTTCCTAGATTGCTAATAAATCTTCGATCAAACTAATGTTTCTTACCCATGATCTTCTAACCCTTTCTTATTTTTCTTTTGATTTTGTGTATGTCTTTTCTTTATTAGCATTAACTAATATTTTTCGGCTTTTGTAGGAGCAATCAAGGAGGTGTGGGAAAGATGGAGATCAAAAATAGGGAATTGGCTGCAGTATTGCAGTCGATCGACTACAACCCAGTCGATTGACTAGTGAGCCGTCGATCGATAGCCCAATCGACTGAAATGCCCCAATTTGACTGAAGGACGGCGGCTCCCGGAGTTTTGCAAGGAGTAGTTGATCGACCGAAAGGCAGTCGATCGACTGCCACAGTGGAGCAGACCGACTGAAAGGCAGTCGATCGACTACCACACTGGAGAGGACCCCGCAGGGCACTATTTAAAGGCAGTCGATCCTCTCTCTTTTCTTCACCATCGACTGCGCGAGAAAAACAAAGGAAAAAACGAGAGAAGAAGCAGAAAGATGAGAAATAAAAATAAATAAATAAATACAAGGAGAATTACATAAACGGGAGAGAGGTCATCGTCTCAAATCTCACACAACACTTGTTCTTGGTTTCCTCTTTTTCCCAATTTTCGACACAAAGGGGTGGGGGTTGCAATTCGGGTTTGGATTCCAATTATGAGCCCATTCATTGAGGTAATTCTCTAAAATCACACTATTGAAACGTTATTTTGATGATTGGTTGAGTTTGGGGGAGCTTGGGTTTCAAATTTTCTTCAAATTCCTTATTCGAAACCTATGCTCACCAAGTGTTCGATGAAATGCCTCAATGAACCTTTTTGACTAAAATTCCCTCTTTCTCACGTTGTAGCCGTTCTTTTCGATTCCCGGAACCCTTTGACACAACCCTCGTTTTTCTACGTCCTTCCAACCCAACATGGCCTACGATTTCGGTGATGATCTCCCCGATCCCAACATCGCCGACACCTACGGCGCCCCGTTTCCCATTTATTCCGAAGCCGAGGGGAACTCTATCAAAACCTCTCCCAATGAAACTTCGCCCTCCCGCGCTTCGTCGAACTTGGGCACCTACACGAGTGGGTAGCAAATGGGGACTATCAGGGATTTGGGACTCGGATGCTCCAATACATTGATGCCTTGAGCGGCCGCCAATTCGCATCCCTCTGGGCACCGGCTTATCGAGAGCTGATGCTCGAGTTTTTCTCGACCTACCGGGTCTGCGAGGCCATGGAGTTCACCGTTCGAATTGGGGGAGTCGAGCGCCGAATCACCCGAGGGGTGATCCAAGAGGTGCTCGGAATTGATTGTCAAGAGGTGTGGGACGAGCGGCCATGCGAATTTGCACTGACACCATTTTGGGCGAGTATCACGGTCGGACGTGGTACTTCTCGGTATCAAGCCTCGGCAATCACCGACTTAGTATTGTTGGGGGCTTATAAGTTCTTCGCCCACGTCTTGATGGGAAAGCACGAGAGAACTAACCTTACCTAAGACGAGGTATGCCCGAGCTACGCCCTTGTCCTTCTCCTTGTTCCTGCGGGCATCAATTCCACGTTTATCCCTTTATCCGTGCCGGTGTTCGTGGGATTCGAAAAGGGGCGGGAGTGTCGCATGGGTCGGAATGGGGCCCATGATCACCTTGCTCGCCTGTCACTTTGGGTTCGATCCTGAGGCAGAAAATTTGAAGAGGATCGAGCTGTTGGAGATGGTTTGGAAGATGCCAAAGATCTCGGTGAACCCCCGCCGCCGTATCTAAGAACAAGAGGAAGAGGAAGAATATGAAACGACGGAACAACGAGGGGGTCGAGGCCGAAGAATCCCTGAACACCGGTTCAGGCGCACCGTTCGGAGCAAGCACGAGCCACGCGACAATCCGCATTAAGGAGGCCCGAGAACCGGCTCGGGTCACGACATGAGTTGGACCAAGTTCCAACGATAAGTGTTTGCCCATTTCGATCGGCCCAATGCGGGGCAAGCAAGGACCGACCGGGCACACCGCGCCCTCAACAGCTGACTCCTGTTGATCGAGAGCCGATTGCCTTGTTTGTCTATCAGTTTTTACTAATTTCCTTCTTCTCTTCAGCGCGGGGTAGAGCAGCTTGGTAACTCGCAAGGCTCATAACCTTGATTTCACGGGTTCAAGTCCCGTCTCCGCAACATCTTTTTTTATTTTATCCAAAAGTTGGAGGTTTGGACTAGTAATTAATTACCAACAAGACGAGGATGAAGAAGGCGACGAAGGAAACGAAGAAGATGAGGACGCAAACCTCCAACCTCGACATAGGAGACGTCACTAAATCTCCTAAATATCCTTTTTAATTATTTTAATAAGTTTGTGTTTTGTTTTTGTTTATTGTTCGATTATGTTCTTTTATTTCTCATCTCTTAATATTCAAAAAAAAAAGACACTTTTGTATATAGTGTAATTTCGATTTTTCATTCTCTTTTATTCCCCATCTCCTTTATAAAAAAACAAGAAAAACAAGAAAAAAAAAATATCCAAACAAAATAGAAATTTCGAAAACCCAAAAAAAAAAAGAAAAAGGATTTTCACTTTTTGTAATTAGTTTGTTTTTGCAACCCCGTTTGTCATGTTTTGTAGATAGCTTGCCTCGACTTCCGGAAGAGAACTTATGCACTTAGGTCTTGGAGGCCATGAACTTCCGTCTAAGCATCTTCCGTTGCCCCAACTTCTTGTGTAGCCGCTACGCACTTTCCTTATCCCGAAAAAAGAGGTCCCGCCCCCTCATCATGAGCCTTGCTGCCCTAGGCTCGTCATTGAGCGCCTTGCTCACTGTCAGCTTATGTGGTGCGGGTGGTTCCCGCACATGCTTGCGCGCCTCGCTCGCAGTCAGCTCGCATTGTGTGGGCGGTTCCCGGACTGTCTCAATGTCAACGCGCGGGGCCTTGACCTGCCGACGCCTCTCGCCCTCGCATGCCATCTTCATGTCCCTATCAACATCCTCCCGCAATCTTGCCAACTCAACCTGCTCGAGGCGCTCGATCACCCGATCCAATGCCTAGCACACCTTGATCCAATGCCTAAACACACCTAGCCAGTATCGGCCATGGATTGGCGCAGCTCGCCAATCTCGCCTGTCTCAGTCGAGGATTGGCGCACCACGCCAGACTCTCCCGTCATGGCCGCAACTTGATAGATGCAGGCCTTGTCATAATGTAGTTTACAAAAAAAATAAAAATAAAAAATCCAAAATTCAAAGTGTACAATATTTTTTTAATTTGGATATTAATAATTTAAATTCTAAATTCTTTTAATTTTTCTCATAAATTTACCAATTGTTTTTTTTTACATTTCTTATGTTTGCCTAGAAAAATCACTAGTTTAATTAATTTTCCTTAACTACGCATCAATAGAAAAGAAAAAAAAAATGAAAAAGAACATCCCAATCCGTATAATATTATAATATTATAATACATACACACATACATCATCAAAATAAACAGAATAAAAATAAGAATAAATAAGAGATAATAAAAAAAAGCAAGAAGAATGAATGAATTAAGAGGCTGATCTATCCAACTCCTCTTGAATGGCTTTCTCAAGACAAGTCTCAGCATCCTCCATCATCCCTGGGCTCAGTCTCACCATCAGAATGCAAAACTCAGTCTCGTTCAGCGCTCCATCTCCGTCCAAGTCGCCTTCTTGCACCATAGCCTCAGCATCGTCAAAACTCATTCCTTCTAAGCCCAACAGAGCGCAGTTTTTCTGCAGGCTCGCCGCTGTGATTAGCCCTTTAGTTTGATCCGCTAGAATACGAAAACCGCCACAAAGCTCGTCGACAAAGGTATTTACGTCTAGTTTATCCACCATCACAGGCAACAAGTCTTGATATTCTTTGCTTTCCTCCATTGCAACTTACAAAAAAAATAAAGTTGGTAATTAATTAATTAATTAATGTCTACTTGAATATATTTGTTTATTATTGAGTAGAAAATTGAGACAAGCTCTTTTATAGGACACAATTAGGCGATTTCAATTGAAAAATGGACGGTGTGGATAGGATGTTTTTTTTTTAGTGGCTGCCCACGTTGTTGTTGTTTTCATACATTATACAAACGATTACATTCTTGGTGATTGATGGATTTATTTAGTTTATTTTATTTTCCATTTGGCATTTGATTCCAGGATTAGGGGATTTTCGTGGAAGGCGCTATTTTGGGACGTTAGTGCCATGACTTGTGACACATGAGGGGTTTGCTTATTTGTTATCAAGTTTGTGTTTCTTCCAAGAAGCTTCCTTTGGAGGTTTTGGACCATACATGGAGTATTATTGGCATTCATCTATGTACCGTTTTCTATTTTATCTCACATTTCAATCGTTTATTTTTAATGACATACGATTATCGTCTGTCATAAATTGATTCTATACTCATTAGGGATATTGCTTATTCTTCTCAAGTTTGTGTTTCTTCCAAGAAGCTTCCTCTGGCATTATGGACAATCATGGAGTATTATCTTGCATTTTCTTACAAAAATATGTAAAGAAAATATAAAATGGGAAATTCTATTGAATTGTATTATAGTTCTTATAATTGTGATAAATTAAAAAAAAATGAATTGGATAACACAAAGAAACAAAATAAGAACAAAAAATCTCTTTTCCAATACAAATACACTCAATATAATGATGGAGAAATTGATATAATATCCCCAAAGATAAAATGACTAAACGTCTTTGAAGTTGTGGCACATCAAACTTCAATACTCCAACGAACTAGAAATGGTGCGAAAATTGAGCTCAACTTTGAAGATTGTGTGATACTTTTTGTGTTGAAAATGCAGAATGAATTGATTCTGTGTGTTTTTCTGCCTATAACTATTAAGTCTATTTATAGATTTCAATATGTAGGGTTTGTGAATTTGAAAAGGTGGAACTATTGCTATTAATGAGTTTAATTCCCACTATAGTCATTATCTCAGTTATCACAGTTTTTAAAGCTGCTCAAATCCTGATGATAAAATTGAAATATTACAATATTAAGAGATAGGGAAAAAAAATGTATTAGAGAGAAGTTAATGAAATTTAGTTTTTGACATTTTGTAATATATATTTTTTCATTAAACTATATTAATATCTTTATGGTATATATTAATAAACATATAGGATATATAATATATATTTTCATTAAATTATTTAAAAAGCCATGTAAGAGTGAGAATTTTATAACGTAGGTTTTAATCTTGACATTCATACAGGAGAGAGAAAAAGTATTAAAAATCATTTAATAAGATTTTATTTTTGGTATTTTGTAATATATATATTTTTTATAACTTTCTAAATATCAGTACTGTATATTTCTATTGCATATGGAGATATAGTAGAATATATAATATATTTTCTTCATTAAATTATTTTAATATTTTTTATCAATACACCCACACCCACATATCTTTTAGTGGACATGATATATACATATTTTAATAAATTTTTAACTTTTTACATGAGTGTATATTATGTTAATTTGTATTGATGATATATTTATTATGTGTTTCACATAGGAAAGATATTCTAACTATTTTTTTAATAGGAAAAAAGATTCTTTACCACATGTACTTGTCGTGTTTTTATAATTTGTCACTTAATGTTTTTTTTTTGTTATTAATAACTTAAAGTATGCGGGTTTTGCTCTTTGCAACCTTCAAACTATTTTTTATTCAAAAAATGGTCGGATCGAAGCACGTAAACCTCATGCCTTATTCTAAAAAAAATGAAACATTGCCCAACATAATAATTGGTGATGAGCCATGAGATTTACGTGTTTCGATCCGACCATTTTTTGAATGAAAAATAACCTGAAGGTTGCAAAGAGCAAAACTCACATACTTTGGGTTGTTAATAACAACAAAATTAACATTAGGTGACAAACCATAAAAACGCGACAATTACAGGTGGCAAAGATTTTTCTTTTCCTTTTTAATTGTTTGGCACTTTTTAAATAATTGAGCCACCTAGGATAGATATTCTAATTATATTTTTTAATTATTTTTTTATAGCCCGGCATTTCTCTATTTAAGACGTTATGTTTCTTTGTTTCTAAAGTTTTAATACTTATGTTTTTATTTATTCAATTACTTATTTTCTTCAAATATCTTTATCCAACCCAATTAATAATATTTTTATTTATTCAATCATTTTTATACTTTTTCACAAAATAATAACAATGTTGGCACTTAGTTTTGAATGTTCGAAATTACTCAGGTTATTGCGGGTTACATCTACATTTTGCAATGGATATATTGATAATGTTTTGTTGCGCATAAACAAAATTTTAACTTTTCTAATGGTTCTTATTGTTTGAATAGACTAGTTAATAGTTTAACACAGAGTGTAATTGTAATTTATACTTATATTGATATATAATTATACTAATTGTATTTGTCGACAACTACACATTTATGAAGCTTTATACACATATTTGCGTGCTTTTATTGAATAATATATCCACGTTATAGTGAAGTAATAAAAATATTTAGTTGACTTATCAACATCATCATCATCATCAATTATTATTATTTGCATAGATTATAATGAGATTGTGTTTTGTATGTGTGCAAGAAACATTTAACTATTGAGGTCTACATCTTTAGAAAATTGCATGATAAAGTTTGATCTAAAAGTAAATAATTAGGTGTCAGTGTTAAGCATGTTACCTATAATTCTGAAGAATTTCTTTATGTGATATTTCGAATGGTATTTCATACGGGATGAGAATCGAGAAAAGTGAGGAAAATCTATTTCTCATGTTGGATTCTTGAAAAAGTTAGTTTTTAATTATGACCAATTGCACGTTACTATATCAAGAGTGATCAATCGTAAAAGTTTAAAAGTCATGATTAACGATGATGAGAAAAATATATAGTAGCAAAACTACAAATGGTGTGTACGGATTTTTTTTTAAAAATAATTTGTAAAGTACATTCACTCCAAGAATAATCTTTTTATGAGTCAAGTTTTTTGATTTTGAAGATAATATTATGTTAAGAAAATAATATTAAGATCATTTGAGTGTACATTACTTAACTCTACTATATATAACCACTTTAATTAATTAATGATCCTAATCCATTAAAAATAATAACATTCAAGTTTTATGTGGGATTACACACACAAAAAAAGTATATTTCTATATGGTGAGATTATTAGAAATTTTAGAAATTATATTGATGCCTATTACATAAACATTGTTGGTAATTTATTCTCATTTATATAGTAAAGTGCTCTATTTTGGCATTGTCTTGAAAATCGAACCGGTCGACCCGACCGGGTTAACCGGAAACCGATCCCCAACTCGGTCCGATTTTTTACTTGGTCCGGGTGGCTAATGACCCAGTACCACCTGGCAAAACCCGATAAAAACCAGTAAAATCGGCGAACAAGTGAACCGGTGAAAACCGGTTCTAATCTTTTTTTTTTTTTAGTAAAAATAAAATAGGTAGATTCAATTATTCCAAATATCAACTTAGTATCAAGATTGTTTTCAGTGATCCTAAAAATTTAAATGATTTTGAATTTTAAATGATCAAGATTCATTATTTGCAAACCTTTTATTTCAAAATTGTTTTAAATGATCCTAAATCTTTGTTATCATATGATAAATTCATACAAAATGAGATCGATTTTGAATGGATGTGTTGGATAACAGAATTGTACGTGGTATATATAATCAACCCTATATATTAATACAAAATTCTCCTAACCTATGTGTTTGCTTCGTATGCTTCGTTTGTCAAATAAAAAATTGTGATGTTTCGTTTGCTTATGTGTCATTCGAGCCTAATATTTACCCAATTTAATACTTTTCTTTTTATTACATCTTACCTAATTTAATTCTTTTATTATATTTTTCCTAATTCAATACTTTCTTTCCTTTGATTCTTCTAATATAAAAATATAAATAAGTCATATATAATTAGTAGATAAGATTTAAATTAGTTATTTTAATTAAAAGACAAACTAAATATGAAATAAATTTTATTGATAATAGAATTTAAAATAATATTATTTTTAGAGTTTCAAATATTCCATATAGGTAACATATGAGTTATTTATAATAATCTAAGTATGTAACTAAATATTAGTAATGTACTCAATATAAACATAAAAATATTAAATTATATACTAATAATTAATAAATATTGATTAGACACCAATACAATGCAACACGGGTTGAGAGTATGTGATCTTTTGAATATCTCAAAGTGTGTAACTAATAATTATTAACGAATTTATTCTAAGCATTAATATATAAAATAATTTATTATAATAATTAATAAAATAGATATTAGACACGGGTTTAGAATGTGACGCCTTTTGAATTTTTGTAAGTATGTAACTAAGATAATTAATGAATTTAACTTAAACATCAAATACAAAATTATTTAACATTTATAATAATTAATAAATAAATTAGACATGTACAAGGCACGGGTTGAGAATACATTATTTTAATTTTTTTATTTTAGATTTAAAACTCAGTAATCACAATTTTTTTTTTATATTTATCTCTTGATAAATCACATGTAATTCACGGGTGTTAAACAAGTATATAGTAATGATATATTTGCAATAATTGGAGTATTTAACTAAATATTAATAAAATTATATAATAGTAATTAATTAATATTTACTAGACAATGACACAGTGCGAGAAGGCTTGAGAGTATGACACATTTTGAATTTTTCAAAATATGTAACTACAATTATTAACAAAATTAACTTACATGTAAATATATAAAATGAGTAATAATAGTTAATTATTAAAGATTAGAGACGGGTTGAAAATGTGACATCTTTTGAAATTATGTAAGTATGTAAATATAATTATTAACGAATTTAATCTAAATATTAAAATATAATATTAATTAATAATTATAAAAATTAATAAATTGAACAGGACATGGGTTGAGAACACATCCTTTCAATTTTTTATTTAAATTTAAAACTTTATAATTTTCACAAATATTTTTAATATTTAATTTTTTATAATCCCGTGTAATACACGGGTATTAAACTAGTATTAATATTACTGCTATATATATGTTATATATATGTGTCTGTGTGTGTTTTTGTGTATTGTGTGGTGCATCATATATCAAGACTAATAATTATTTGTCAAAAAATTTCCTTAAATATCCTGCTTCATCGCCTACTCATGTGTTGATTGCTCAGTTATATATTGTGACACTATAAATAAACCTGATGAATCTTTTGTGAAAACAAGACCCATTTTTTTAGATACACAAAATATAGTTTATGGATTACGACTTATTTTAGTTTTGTTTTCAATTTGATTATTATTTAATTTATTTATGCATATGAACATTACATATATTCCCTAAATTTATAAAATTTATTATCTAAACATAATGACATGCTATTAAATTAGATAGTTTTATAATTGGGAAAATTATTTTTTTGCCACCCAATGTATACGGTTTTTCACACATTGCCCCCCAAAATATTTTTTGTTTCACTTTGTCTCCTGATGTATAATTATTCTTGACGTTGCACCCTAAAATTTATTTCCACCAAAATATTCTTTCTAGATTCCGCCGGCGTGGAGTTGTGGGGCAAAGTGCAAGAATCTTATAGTTTTGAGGATAAAGCTGTCTCTTATACACATCTAGATGTGTATAAGAGACAGGTTTAGTAGAGAAAAAAAAAAAAGTGATTGTTAGCTTCTCACCGGGAAAAATAAAATGTAAATAGTTTTTTAAGTGTTTTTTCAAATGTTTAACTTCAACTTCTAATTCTTTATAATTTAACCAGAATCTAAAATTTACGATATGGTTTAGATTTCTGATTCTGCTTCTGGTTTGACTTTTATAAATAAATAAGCACTTTGACCCAAGTTTAACTAATTCAAGTTTTGTTGTAAATACACAGAGAAGGGAACATACCAATGATTCTTCGGTCGCCTTAGAATTAAGCACACATTTGTAGCCATGCGACATTTTGCTAGAAGCTTCACCACTCTTGGTATTATTGGCCTTTACATCATCTCTGAAATAGTCGGCCACACATCCTGTGTTTCAAGCAAAAAAGATATTAAAAAAATAAATAAAAATCAATCACCTTTTTTAAAATTTTATAGGAATTAGTTTTTTTATTTTTTTATTTTGGCTTACCATCCAAGGAATCAGAAAGCTTTTCGATATTAGTTTTGATAAGGTTGTGGAGCTCATTTCCGGCCCAAACAGGGCAGAAAAGCATGCTTATGAGGACACAAATGGTGGTCCCTATAGCAATAGTGGATAGTCTATGGTGAGCCAGTTCGAACAATTTCTCGACCCGATAGCCCGAAACCGAGACAAGGCTGAAGGTGAGGATAAAGATCATGGTCCCATAGTCGAACCGTTCTTTTATCGATGGGATGAACCGAGAGAAAGTTGCTGCTGCAGCTGCAAGAACAAGGCAGGCGAAGGTAACTAACTACTCATTCTTGTAATAATTTACGAATAATTACAAAAGTTACCCCTAAAGTTTTGCCTGGTAACAAAAAACTCCAGTTATCCTTGAAAATACCGAAAATACCCTCAATTTGTAAATAGAATCATATGCGAGAGGTTCTTGTTTTTAAAAGATTTTATTTGTTGTTATTATTATTTTTTTTGTAATCAACCCAAAGTGTTATTTTACATGCACATTGAAACAAGAAAAAAATTATGTGAGATAATTAAAGGGTATATTACAAAAAGTACCCTTGAGATTTGGCCTAATTACAAAAAGAACCCAGCTAACTCTCAAAATTACAAAAACACCCCTGATATTTAATTCAGTGATAATATTAAGGGAGGCTTGAAGTGATTTTTTCTTATGAAGGGTAAATCTAAGACAAAAAAAATTCTCAGGGGTATTTTTGTAATTCTGGAAGTTAACATTTTTTTTTTAAAATTTTTTTTTTTAATTAGGTCAAACTCTAAGGTACTTTCTGATATTAAACCAGGAAAAAAAAATCTATTTTTACAACTTACCTAGAAGGAAAACTGAAAATTGAAGAATTATAGGCTCAAATCTTTCTCCAGACTGGCTAGCAATCCAGTGCACACCAACCCCTAATGCTCCAGCCATTAAGGTCCCAATAGCTCTGTTCACACATTTACTAAGTGTTGCACCTGCATTTTTCTACTAGTTTAGCTAAACTTATCAAGAAATTATTTACTTTTCAAATTTAACCACAAATTTCGATATTAAGAAATAAAAAAAGACCTACCCACGGTATATTCGAACACAACCACAACAGTCATAACAGCCCACATAGCATTGCCTCCAACTCCTTCATATAAAGGCCTCATGTAGTAAAAAAGTGACACAAGTGAAAGAGCCATTCCTACTTTGAAACAATGCATTACTTTCTTCGGCTCGTTCACCCCTAATCTCCATGCTTTTTGCAAAAAGCCCCAAATTCTCGATATAAATCCCATAACTAGTCTTCGTGTTACTCTGTAAATTCTGTTTTGTGACATGCACTCGGGGACTAAGGCTTTTGACGTCCCATCAGGCATGTTGATTTGCCATTCTAGTCGTCCGCATGGTTCACTTTCCTTTACCATTTTTTTTATAGTAAGAATTTGGTGATACTATTTAAGATATGTGTTTGTGTGATTCTTAGAGAATTTGACTTGTCTATTCACAATCAAAGATTGTGTCTTTGGCTAGGTTGTTGTGATTAGTTTGCTGGTTAAGTACATATATATATGGCTCGCTCAGGTTGCTTGAGTTTCATAAAATGTGAAGTTTAGAGGTTCATACAAGAAATTATAAAATATTTTAGGTAGGTCAACTTAGTTATTTTATTATTTCTTGAAAGCAAAGATTTTATATTTCATTTGGTGTTTCATCTTATATTGCATGTGATGAACTGTGTGAATGTCACGTGTAACGAAAATGGCGTATACGTCAAAAAAAATTTATTTGATATTTTTTTTTATATATATGTATGTGAAATTTATATATATGTGTGTAATGTTTATGTACATTTTTTATCACATATATACATAAAAAATTTATTCGTACACGCGAAAAAGAAGAAAAAAAAAAATCGCCCTCAACTATTTTCAATTTATAGTACATAGATTTATTCTTTTTTGGCAAAAATTTAAAGTTAAGGGTATAATAAGTAAGATATGAAAATACAGAGGAGAAATGTAATGTTTGAAACTATCGACCTATACTTGATCGTCGTTTTTTTCTCTGCATTTTGTCATTCAAAATCGTACCTTTTGCATTTATTCATTCAAAAATAAATATTTATTTTCTATTATTTTCAAATTAATATTTGGTTTATACTTAACAATAAAAAGAAAATACCGTGGTTTATACTTATTCATCCGACTCAGCCTGCGTCCACCCCTGGATATTTTTGGAATAGATGATGAAACACTATAATGATGTGAAATGTCTTTTTAGATATCAATTAAAATTTTGTTTTTCTTTTCTTTTTATCACTAACTTTAACAAGAGACCAGCAATAAAAGGTATGCACATGACCTAAATATCACATTAATTCTGTGGAGCCTAAAATGATAGCGTCAATATTTCATGGGCTTAATTAATGATAGAATTTAAATTTGAGTTGGTCCTATCAGACAACAATTCATGTCTTTAATTTTGTATATATATATATTCTTGTTAATTGCCTTGATGTCATGGATAAAAAGCAGGATATACCACAAACTTTGGAAGAGCGGAGAGCCCCGTCTGCATGCATTTATTTCAGCAAGCCATTTAGATAATATTGTTTCTTATGATTTATTTATTTATTAGCAAAAGGAATTAATTCATGACGAAATTATATGATAAGTAGTTTTAATATAATATGCCCTCTACCCGGCCCTCATCCCAACTTCCACCATAAAATGAAAAAAATAAATAAATAAGATTTGATATATGTCATAAGTATTATACAATGTCATTATGAAAATTTGCCTCTTTCTCTTTTTAGCTGTTTTTTCTTCAAATTNATATATAAAATTATAAAATGATATCATAGTAATAAGTAATATAAATATATTATTAATAAATTGTCTTATAATACAGGGAACTTCTACGGTGCACCGTAGACTTTTCCTACAATATAATCATAATTGCACTTGGACGCAAACATTAAAGCCGTTTTTGCACTTTTTCTCTATGTAATAAGGTGATATAATCTTATATAACAATGTACTCATGTTTAATATAATATTTAATCATACTTTTTATACAAATAATAACATTAAATGGTAATTTTATTATTCGTATCATAATATTATAATGCATATAAGAAATACATATTTATTTTATTTTGTTTAATCATAATACATATTACTTAGCCTAATAATTTACATAATAATTTGTCGTTTATTTCATATTTAACAATATAAAAGATGTATTGACAACAATTATATTTAGAAAATTACAAATATTAATTGGGAATTTATGATTTTTGTTTTAATTGAAATTGTATTGACAACTTTGTGTGTGTGTGTGTGAGAGATAAAAATTCTATATCTTTTTCAAAAATAAAATTTTAAGACAAAAACTCAATATTAATATTATTTTAATTACCCCCCAAACTATAAGATTTTTTTGCACTTTACCCTCCAAACTATAAGATTCTTGCACTGTGCCCCGCAACTACCCGTCGATAGAATTTAAAAGGAATATTCTGCCAGAAATAAAGTTAAGGGGGCAACGTTAAAAATTACTGTACATTAGGGGGCAAAGTGGAACAAAAAATACTTTGGGGGCAGTGTGTAAAAAATTGCATACATTGGGGGGTAAGAAATAATTTCCCCTTTATAATTTAATCGCATGTCATTATCTTCACATCTCCAACTTTTCCAAAAAAACTGACCTTGAGATTGAAATGAAGAAAGTGGACTTTGGAGTTGAGATGAAAACAACAGACTTGTGAACGACAAGTAATGAAGCATTTGTTCATTACTTGAATGAATTTGTGAGAGACCATGGGGAGATTGTCATGAATGGAAACTTTGTTCTTCATTATTATTATTATTATTATTATTATTATTATATGGATTCATAATATTTCAAAATATATATTTCGGTTTTTTTATTTTTATATTTCCCATTCTTTTTAATTTCATTTGAATATTTTACATGTTTTTTTTTATATTTTATTCTTGAATGTATTTAAATGTTAACATGTTATAATTTATTTAAATATTTTTTTCTCAAACAAAAGTTATAAAAAATATCTTTTAGATTTTATTTTTCTGTTTTTTTTAACTTTTTTGAATTTTTAAATAATCAAACGAATAATTAAAATTGAGTTTATATGCGGACCGTTGGATCTCCAATGTTCATTTAATTCAAGCCACACAATATATATTTTCAATTATTTTTTATTTTTTTAAATACTAATAATTAAATAAATTAAAACTAGGGTTAATTTAGGACCTTGGATCTCCAATGACCCTTTACTCCCAGCCGTCAAATTTTTTAAAATAAAAATAAAAAATATCGTGGGAAAATCTTGCCCGCGGGGTCTACCATTTGACCGTGGACCCCACCAGACCTACTACGCCCGAGCCGCATCCCCGGCACACTTGCTATATCCACTAAGGCTTCATACCACTTCATCCTACCTACTATACCTGATAGAAAGCCGTTCTATAACAATTCAAGACAACAAGAAAGCAAGAAGAAAAAAGAAAGCTATCGCTGAGCGTCATGGGGGAGGACACTTGGCCACGACCTTTGGAGCACATCCACGTGGGAAAATGAGGATCAACCTGCTCGATCCTCGCGTGTTGTACATGCTATAAATAAATTTAAAATGTTAAATTTTACTGGTGATTTCATTTATAATAAAATATATATTGCATTATATTGGAAGGACATGAACATATTTTTCTCGGTGATTTTGTTATTTAAATGTAATAAACCTCTTAATAATTATTTATTTTGCAGTGATATTTATGTATCGTAAAATCAACTTTGGCCATGAGAGTACTTCAATACATCCTGACACAATTCTACGTGTATCACACGGTTACAATATTAGTCAAAGTAAATTATAGTTGTGTGAGTCTTATAGTTTGTATGTGTGGAATTTCGTGAATTGTAGTGTATTGATTGACGTGAATATACCGCAAAATATGTTTTATATATTCGTTTTTTAACAATATTTACTTAATTAACTTACATCTTTAAACTTGTATTAGTATTATTTAACTGTTTAATTTTGAGTTGATATTTTTATTCTAATCTTTCTGAATAAGAAAACATGTTATATTTCACTATACATGTGTGCTTGCGTGTGCGTTTGATATTTATTTATCTATTTTAATAGTTATTTAAAATGTCGATTGAAGCGGTTAACTTGGTTTGGCTAGTTGAATCACGAGTCGATAGCTCGACCAATTTTCTCACGTATTCGACGTTTTAAACATTGGCCATCTAAATAGGGGTGTTAATCCGGTTACAACAGGCCGATTAATTAACCGACGGTTAGTAACCGTCCGGTTAAATTAACCGGATTTCTCCTAACCGTAACATAACCGGCGGTGAACCGGTTAAGGTTAGATGCGGTTAGCCGAAAAACCGGCGGTTAACCGTCGATTTTTATGTATATATTTTTTTTTGATTTTTTAAAATTAAATTTAAAAATTTAAATAAAACTTGAATAATTGAGATGAATGAGAAACTTAAATGGAATAAGAATGAAATAAATAAATGAGAACTTAAATAAAAACTGAATAATTGAATTTTTGAAGTAAAAATTTTTAAAAAATATTTTTTTTTAAAAAGGACTTGATTTTAATTCTAATATTAAAAATTAGAAATTTAACTTTTAATATTAGAATTAAAAATTTAACTTTTAATATTAGAATTAAATTGCCTACGTATTCTCGTAAAGAAATCAAAGTCCACGTAGTTCGATTTTTTTTTATTTATTTTGAAAAGAATAAATTAAAAAAAAAGACTTGATTTTAATTCTAATATTAGAAGTTAAGTTTTAACTTCTAATATTCGAATTAACTTGCCTACATATCCTCGCAGAGGAATCAAAGTCCATATAGTTCTTACACTTACCTACATACCTATTTGGCGTTGTCGTTGCTTCGAAGTGGTATCATAATAGTCTCCCTCTTCACCTTCATCCAATTGCATTTCTTGTTCTTGTTTTCGACTTTGACACAATCATTCATCAACATTTAATTTTCAAAATTCTTGGGTAATGAGTTAGACCGACGATCATCTAACACAATGCCTCCCGTGCTGAAAGCCTGTTCAACATAAACTGTTGAAACAGGAACGACGAAAACCTCCTTAACAATCCTAAAGAGTGTAGGAAACATAATGACCACTTTTGACTAAAACTGCATAAGATCTTTAGTAGTAACATCGGTTCTTTTTGGGACACTACTTGGTTCAAAAGCCCTTAAATAATTATCTAAGTTCATTGCTCGACTAGCACTAGCCCTTTGCCGTTTTCACTTAGTATCCTCAATCAAACTAGTATATGGGGCTAGAGCTTGTCGAGGGTCGTTGAACAATGGTCTTACATTAGAAGTGGTGGGGGAAGGGGACACATTAACATCACTAGATTGATTGTAATCATTAAGAATTTGTGCTAAAGATTGTTTTGCTTGGTGAGCAACACTAAGATAATTATGAATTTCAATATTTGAAATTTGTAAAAAAAAGTTCTAATGCTTCATAATAAATTTTGAAGTAAACTTTGTAAACCATCGACACGATAATCCGGGTCTAAATCTTTTGCAATAAAAAAAATATTTGGAATATAGAGAAAATATTTGACCCATTTACTCAACAGACTATCAATACATCCCAATTCAGGCGAATCGAGTAAAGAAGTACTAACAAGTACAATTTGAATACATTGATCAAGAAGTAGTGTGGAGGTAGGATAATAAACACCGGATAAAGTCACGGTGGCGTCGTTAAAAGCCCTTAAAAGGGATATTATACTATAACAATCATCCCCGTATTGGTAAACAAAATGAAATCAACATCTTGACTAACAAGAAATGCACACAATACTTCTTTATATTCAAAAGAATCATTAAGCAATTTATAAGTAGAGTTCCAACGATTTGGCACATCAATTAAAAATTCTTTTGGATGCAAACCATTGATTCGGCAAAATTTTCGCCATATCTTTGCAACCGAATTGTGTTGACGTATATGAAATATTGCACTCCTTATCGAAACAATTTTAGATTTAAAAGTATTTAAACCATCTTGAAAACATAAATCCAAAATATGAGAAATACATCTAACATGAAAAAATTTGCCACCAATAGTGGGCTGACAAAAAGTTTTTAACAAATCTAAACTAGCCATATTAGCGGTGGCATTATCAAATGAGATTGAAAAAATTTTGTTACCTAAATGATATTGGAACAAAATATTAGATATTTTGCGCGAAATATTCACCGCGGTATGCGAACTATTAAACTCCCTATATGCAATTAAACGTTTTTGTAAAGTCCACGAATCCTCAATCCAATGCAATGTAATTCTCATATAATTATTATTATGATAGGAATCCGTCCAAATATCCGAACATATAGAGACACTTTGAGACAAACTATCAAATGTGGAAATCAAATTCAACTTATACTCACCAACCATTTTTTTAATATCGCGAGTAACTTTATTTCGTGAAATCCTAGTGCTAGATGGATCAAATGCACCCCTAATATAATTTTCATAGTGACTATTATGCCCATAATTAAAAGGAAGACCCATAACGAAAATTAATTTTGTAAGAAACTTTCTATGACAACTTTCGCTATATTGAAATAAATTAGAACTCGTACCTTGGCCGCCGGTTCCGACGCCGGCGGTAGATGAAGATGAGAAGTTTATTTGTGTTTGGGAGTTATCAACACCGTATTTGTCGGGATGCTTCTTCTCCATGTGGTATTTGCGCGACCCGTAGCCTCTATTATTTTTAGAACCGAAGGCGTAATGACTCTTGCAATAATTGCATTGCGCCCGAAATTCACCGTTGATCGTCGTTCCTGTGAAATGCAATCGGAAGATGGGGGATTGATATTCCCTCAATTTCGATTGAGGCTGTGGCATATCACCCGCTTCCTCCTCATCTTTATCCAAATTGACGGCGGCCGACGGTTCATATTCGTCGAAGGTGGGTAAATCCTCTTCGAAATTGGTTTGACTTTGCTCGCCGAAGTTGATTTGATTATATAAGTTTTCAACTTCTTCCGCCGTCATCTCATCAGAAACATAATCTCCATCAACGGACGAAGATTCTCGACCTCGACGAGAAGAGTTGGAGTATTGGTATTGATATTACGAGAAGAGATTACCATAATAATATTATAAAAGAGAATTAAGTAAAACGAGATTAAGAAGAAAAAGAATATTATTGATAGTATTTTTTTGCACAAATTAGAAAATTGAAGCTTGAAAATATAAGAGAAGAAGAAGAATAGTAGAGATGAATTGGTGTGAGGATTGGTCTTGGAGAGTGGAGTATTTATAGTGCCATTGATTTCAAACGGTGTTTAACCAGGGCTGTTTAACCGCCGAATTCAAAAAAGAATCCCGATTAATTGACGGTTACGATTAGACATTAACCCTAACTATAACCTAACCGCCGGCGGCCAGTTGACGGTTACGATTTTAATCGGAACTGCCGGTCAACGATTAACCGTAACTGGTGGTTAAACGGTTATAACCGTAACTGTTTTAACACCTCTACAACTATATCTCTCGCAGGTCAAAAATCTAATTTGCAGGGATCAAATGAAAGTAACACGATAGACATGCGAAAAATGTAAATATTAAATAAATATTTAAATTTTAATTTATTTAATATATATACTTTTTGTAAATATATATATCCTATATATATCACACACTCGTGCGTCAGTACGGTCAACTGAACTAGTAATTTGGATAAAAATAAAAAACCTGGGCTCAAGACCTAAAAATGCCCATTTTAACTTGGGTTCCTATAAGGCCTGTCAAGCCCAGTTGTGAACATTCAGATTCCAAACCTGAAGATCCTGGCCAGCCACATTTTCTTCATCGGCTTAACGCAATTACCCTTCCCAATTTCTCAATTGATTTTTAAGCAACCAAACTTTCCAACTTGGCTCGTTGTTTGAAGAAATTTGCTAGAAAGCCTCTCCAACTCAGGTTCTCGTCAGGTATATTGTTATTTAATTTAATGTCTCTTGAGAAAAAAGTTGAATGTTAAACCCTAGTTTTGTTAACATCAGAGAGTAAATGTTTGTCTTTTTGGGGCTAAATAGTTTTCAGCAAAGCCCTAGTTTTATGTCGCAATCTGAATTTGTTCAGTAAAATAGAATTCATGTATTGCAGTTATATTCTACCGTCAAAATTGTGCGGAGCTGAAGTAAAAAATGGAGTTTTGCCCAACTTGCGGGAATATGTTGCTCTTCGAATTGCCTAACATGGAGTTCGCTTCTAGACTTTGCTGTCCAACATGTCCTTACGTAATTCAAATAGAGAACAAGGTAATTATAGTTTGATTTACCGTCTTTGGTTCTTTTGTGAAATCATGTTTTACATATACAGATATACCGTCTTTAATCAGGTCAAGATAAAAAGACACCAACGCTTGGTTAGGAAACCAATTGATTTCATTTTCACCGACGATGACAGGAAGAATTTAAACAAAACTTCAGGTACAATTTATTTTTCTTTCTTTTTTCACTATGCTCCTTACAAAGTGATAAGCTGCACCTTTTCTTTTTTTAAACCCGTGTTTGGGTGTTACAATGATTGTAATTTTTATTGTTTGAAGGTTTCTGCATCATGAAATTTGGCATACCTTTCTAGATAATTGATATTCTTATAGTGTTCTTTTGATTTCTTTTTGAAGTTGGAACCATAATTTTTAATATGTATTAATACACAAGATTGTGCCGATATTTTGGCAAAAGATGTTTTTAGCCCTTTTAACCAAAATATGGCAGTTATACCCCTTGCATATGCAGCGAGTTACTTGGGAGATTAAAAAAAAAGTCACAGTCCATTTGTTGGTGTCGAAAAATGAAAGTAAGGGTAAAATGGACAATTCAACCCATAATGGGTAAATAAACGTGTTTTTTTAAGGAAGTGGCTAAACGCATCATTTTGCCAAGATGAAGGGTCAGTTATCCATAGGACGCATACGTATATTATAGAAATTGACTTTGCGTATAGCTATTGTGCAGTTTAGCCAAAAAAATCAATTTCTCTTTTAAATCTACAAATACCGCCATGACATTTGTTTCGTTTTAACAAAATCTCACACTCGAGAGGGGGATATTTGCATAGTTGTAAAAGGCGCGCTTAAGGCGCACAGAGCGATGGCTCAAACGCCTTTCTCGCCAAAAGGCGGGCGCTGTGTGAAAGGCGCGCCTTTTTTGCGCCGTAGTGTGCCTTTTTTGGCGAATATGCTCACTTCTTTTTTTTTTTTTTTGTAATTTAAAGAACTTATTCACACCTATTAACATCCCAAAAGAATATAATAATTGTTTATCAGGTCATAATAATTGTTATAACTTTTGTGTTTAATGTTTTGTTTGCTCTTACGAGTTACCTTGGATAATTGTTTTTGGAAATATAACTAGTTATAAACCATATAGTTGCTTATTTGTAATCTAAAAACAAAGTTAATATATTTTTCATTTTTTTTTTAATTTTTGCCTCTCGCCTTATACAACTATGGATATTTGTAAATTTGAAACTTAAACAGGAGTTTTTTTTTAATAATTAGGTTAAACGCCAGTTTAGTTTTTGTAATTATTCCTAGCAATAATTGGTTGATTGTTGTGTGCAGGGGTTTCGTTGCCCTGACTGTGATCATGGGGAAGCTACTTTCACACAAGTGCCAGACCCAGGTCAGCCGATGAACCAATGACTGTATTTTACACTTGCACCAAGTGTAAACACACTTGGACCGAAAACTAGTGCATGTTGCTTGCATTTTATACGCTGTGAAGCTGCTTCTTCTATGTAGCTGAGACGGACAGGCTTATCCTTCGTGTTCGTTAAGTATCCGTCCGGACCCCCAATATCCGTCGCGGTATCTGCTCACGCAGTAAATCCCCGCCGTCACCCGTAGCCACCCCCGACGGGGCCCGGCAGCAGCAAATTCAGCGGGGGACGAAAGCAGAGCCGCCAG
>BMAC01000164.1:1186140-1201007 GCA_014905375.1 Phtheirospermum japonicum
GGAAAATAAATTAAAATTATAACACACAGTCCCTTTGTAGAACATCTGAGAAATTTATAAATGAAACTTTTGAAGCGAATGACACAATCCACCGCTACCATGTCCCAGAAATAACAAGCAAAAACGCATTGAAATGATTTGGGCGTGGAGTGATGTGATTGGTTTACCCAGAACTGTATTGATCAGCATTTATTACCAAGAACTGGGGTAACAATGTATGTATACAATGAATGGTATATGTATAAATGCCTGATCACGGTAATGCATGTTGGACTTTTTCGGCTACATTTTTTTTTTTTCTTTTGGGCTTGGGTTTATTTATTTTAATTTTTTTACTTTCGGGGGGACCTCTTTTTCTTTGTCAGTCATGATAAGAAATTAACATATTCTTGATATGGGAATCCAAGGAAAGTTGGATGTTTGTAATGCACAACATTGGAGAAAGATATCCTTTTGCTTTTGATTCACGTTGTTCATAATTAATTGATGAGAAATGATAATGATAAGTTTTCCGTGACTTTTTCTTTTTTTTAATTATATTCATCTTTTGTGGGATGTAAATTCTATTTGTCCTTAATTTGGTTAGATTATATTATGCCTGTCATATAATTTTAACAACGATAATTCAATATAAAAATAAATATCACTTGTTTATCACTTTAAGAAATAAGATTAAATCACCCTTTAAATATTGGATTATGTTTCAATATTACAAGAAAATAAAAATAGTTGAAAGACAAAAATTAGACAACCATCAAATCAAAGCAATTGTGCCTGCGTATGCATGTAATGACTGTTTTCTACGGTAACTAACTATTTTGGAATATTTCAATATTTAAGAGACCAAATCACTGCGAAGACTTGAATAATCCAATTAAAAAGTATACGATGAACTGTCGATCTTGACGAGTACAATTCGCGATGCGCATTTTTTCACGTTTCCTGCAGAAAAATTCACTACACAAGCAGAAACAAGGACAATCTGAAAAAGGGTATATAATTATATCCGGCCTTCATGAATGGATATCATCACCAAAAACTTCACAATCCAGAATCTCAAAACTACAGTTGTCAAGGTGGGCCGTCGAGGATTTGGCGGTGAACCTTGGTTTGGGGGAGGTAGATGAAGACGGCACGACGATCTCGGTGGATTAGTATTTTGTTTTTTTTTTTGGCTTTTGGGAATTGGGAATTTAAAAGTTGGTTGTTTTTTATGGTTATGGTTTATATATGATGGTGTTAGATTGATTGATTATTTGGACTATCATCTATCAAACTTGAGATTTCTTTTTTTAAGTGATTTCTATTGTTGCAAAAATAATTAAGTAGTTGGGAATAAGAAGTTGGCACCTCTTTCCCTTCTTTTATGTTCTGATTAAACGAAGCAGAATTAGAAACTGAAGCAGAGATTTCAAATACTAAAATATAAATAAACTTTCTTGGCTAAAAGCTGAGAATCACTTTTTTTTTTTTGACCGAGGGAAAAGATAAATTCGCTGTGCAGTATCTAAAACAACTTACAGAACCCGAAAAAGATTTTTTTTTTTTTTTTTTCTGATTAACTCAGACCTATGGAAGGGTCGTCATCGCCTTATCGTCTTTGTTTTCTTGTCTGAATTCTGCTTTTTCCGCCAGCCCATTCACCGTCTCCATGATTTTCTCTGTTCTTGCCGCAATGTCTATCAACAACGACGATACTGTGACCAACGGGACTATTTCCACTAGAGTCACTGCTGCACCTATCGGATTAGCATTCCCCTCTCCGATGCCATTAACTGCCTCTCAGTATTTGGTTCTGTCGACCGATCGGTTGTTTGGAGAGGGCTGCTAGAGCAGTTTGAAGTTCTTGAAACTGCATTTCTCATTTCTTGAACCATATGATTGATCTTGATGATTTTTTCATTGTACTAATGGTTACAGCTAATTCTTTCAGTACGGCCGATGAGCTGGCGCTTAATCTTATGCAGAACTTGCTGAAATGCTTCTTAAGGAAATCAGGAGCCTGTGAAATTTTGAAGGTAAAAAAAAACATGAATTTTTTTATGGGCAAAGGATTAATTATTATCAAAAGAACTATCAGGGTAATTTACAATAGAAAACCCAGATATGTTTTGAAAATTACAAAAACCTGTTTTGTTAAATTTAGGGGATAGTTGTAATATTTTTACTAAATATAAGGGGGTATTTGTAATTTTTTCTTAATAAAGGGGTAAAGAATAATACAAAATCAAACTTCAAGGGCCTATTTGTAATTTTCAAAAAATGCTGTTTTTTTTTTTTTAGATATTAACCTAAACCTCAGGGGTAGTTTTTGTAATTGTAAAAACTACCTATGAAGGTTAACCTTAATTACAAACGACTCAGTTATCTTTCAAAATGACAAATACCCCCTTGACACCTGTTTCTTTATTTACGTATTTCACCCTCAACAGGGGATATTTGTTATGTAAATCGCTCTAAGTGGTATTTTAGTGGTTATAGTATAAATTTATTTTGCATGTGAAAATATGATTGATTTTACCTTAGTGTCTGAGGTGATGCTACCATTAAGGGCTTCGATGCAGTAAGCACAACTTCTGAGCGAAGCCCCAACCTTAATGTACTCTTTCCATGGATGTCCAAAACTGAAGCCCCCATGTGAAGGCTCCCATCTTGCTAAATTAGCCTGCAAAAAAAAAAAAAAAAGTGATTGTTAGCTTCTCACCGGGAAAAATAAAATGTAAATAGTTTTTAAGTGTTTTTTCAAATGTTTAACTTCAACTTCTAATTCTTTATAATTTAACCAGAATCTAAAATTTACGATATGGTTTAGATTTCTGATTCTGCTTCTGGTTTGACTTTTATAAATAAATAAGCACTTTGACCCAAGTTTAACTAATTCAAGTTTTGTTGTAAATACACAGAGAAGGGAACATACCAATGATTCTTCGGTCGCCTTAGAATTAAGCACACATTTGTAGCCATGCGACATTTTGCTAGAAGCTTCACCACTCTTGGTATTATTGGCCTTTACATCATCTCTGAAATAGTCGGCCACACATCCTGTGTTTCAAGCAAAAAAGATATTAAAAAAATAAATAAAAATCAATCACCTTTTTTAAAATTTTATAGGAATTAGTTTTTTTATTTTTTATTTTGGCTTACCATCCAAGGAATCAGAAAGCTTTTCGATATTAGTTTTGATAAGGTTGTGGAGCTCATTTCCGGCCAAACAGGGCAGAAAAGCATGCTTATGAGGACACAAATGGTGGTCCCTATAGCAATAGTGGATAGTCTATGGTGAGCCAGTTCGAACAATTTCTCGACCCGATAGCCCGAAACCGAGACAAGGCTGAAGGTGAGGATAAAGATCATGGTCCCATAGTCGAACCGTTCTTTTATCGATGGGATGAACCGGAGAGAAAGTTGCTGCTGCAGCTGCAAGAACAAGGCAGGCGAAGGTAACTAACTACTCATTCTTGTAATAATTTACGAATAATTACAAAGTTACCCCTAAAGTTTTGCCTGGTAACAAAAAACTCCAGTTATCCTTGAAAATACCGAAAATACCCTCAATTTGTAAATAGAATCATATGCGAGAGGTTCTTGTTTTTAAAAGATTTTATTTGTTGTTATTATTATTTTTTTTGTAATCAACCCAAAGTGTTATTTTACATGCACATTGAAACAAGAAAAAAATTATGTGAGATAATTAAAGGGTATATTACAAAAAGTACCCTTGAGATTTGGCCTAATTACAAAAAGAACCCAGCTAACTCTCAAAATTACAAAAACACCCTGATATTTAATTCAGTGATAATATTAAGGGAGGCTTGAAGTGATTTTTTCTTATGAAGGGTAAATCTAAGACAAAAAAAATTCTCAGGGGTATTTTTGTAATTCTGGAAGTTAACATTTTTTTTTTAAAATTTTTTTTTTAATTAGGTCAAACTCTAAGGTACTTTCTGATATTAAACCAGGAAAAAAAAATCTATTTTTACAACTTACCTAGAAGGAAAACTGAAAATTGAAGAATTATAGGCTCAAATCTTTCTCCAGACTGGCTAGCAATCCAGTGCACACCAACCCCTAATGCTCCAGCCATTAAGGTCCCAATAGCTCTGTTCACACATTTACTAGTGTTGCACCTGCATTTTTCTACTAGTTTAGCTAAACTTATCAAGAAATTATTTACTTTTCAAAATTTAACCACAAATTTCGATATTAAGAAATAAAAAAGACCTACCCACGGTATATTCGAACACAACCACAACAGTCATAACAGCCCACATAGCATTTGCCTCCAACTCCTTCATATAAAGGCCTCATGTAGTAAAAAAGTGACACCAAGTGAAAGAGCCATTCCTACTTTGAACACATGCATTACTTTCTTCGGCTCGTTCACCCCTAATCTCCATGCTTTTTGCAAAAAGCCCAAATTCTCGATATAAATCCATAACTAGTCTTCGTGTTACTCTGTAAATTCTGTTTTGTGACATGCACTCGGGGACTAAGGCTTTGACGTCCATCAGGCATGTTGATTTGCCATTCTAGTCGTCCGCATGGTTCACTTTCCTTTACCATTTTTTTTATAGTAAGAATTTGGTGATACTATTTAAGATATGTGTTTGTGTGATTCTTAGAGAATTTGACTTGTCTATTCACAATCAAAGATTGTGTCTTTGGCTAGGTTGTTGTGATTAGTTTGCTGGTTAAGTACATATATATATGGCTCGCTCAGGTTGCTTGAGTTTCATAAAATGTGAGTTTAGAGGTTCATACAAGAAATTATAAAATATTTTAGGTAGGTCAACTTAGTTTTTTATTATTTCTTGAAAGCAAAGATTTTATATTTCATTTGGTGTTTCATCTTATATTGCATGTGATGAACTGTGTGAATGTCACGTGTAACGAAAATGGCGTATACGTCAAAAAAATTTATTTGATATTTTTTTTTATATATATGTATGTGAAATTTATATATATGTGTGTAATGTTTATGTACATTTTTTATCACATATATACATAAAAAATTTATTCGTACACGCGAAAAAGAAGAAAAAAAAATCGCCCTCAACTATTTTCAATTTATAGTACATAGATTTATCTTTTTTGGCAAAATTTAAAGTTAAGGGTATAATAAGTAAGATATGAAAATACAGAGAGAAATGTAATGTTTGAAACTATCGACCTATACTTGATCGTCGTTTTTTTCTCTGCATTTTGTCATTCAAAATCGTACCTTTTGCATTTATTCATTCAAAAATAAATATTTATTTTCTATTATTTTCAAATTAATATTTGGTTTATACTTAACAATAAAAAGAAAATACCGTGGTTTATACTTATTCATCCGACTCAGCCTGCGTCCACCCCTGGATATTTTTGGAATAGATGATGAAACACTATAATGATGTGAAATGTCTTTTTAGATATCAATTAAAATTTTGTTTTTCTTTTCTTTTTATCACTAACTTTAACAAGAGACCAGCAATAAAAGGTATGCACATGACCTAAATATCACATTAATTCTGTGGAGCCTAAAATGATAGCGTCAATATTTCATGGGCTTAATTAATGATAGAATTTAAATTTGAGTTGGTCCTATCAGACAACAATTCATGTCTTTAATTTTGTATATATATATATTCTTGTTAATTGCCTTGATGTCATGGATAAAAAGCAGGATATACCACAAACTTTGGAAGAGCGGAGAGCCCCGTCTGCATGCATTTATTTCAGCAAGCCATTTAGATAATATTGTTTCTTATGATTTATTTATTTATTAGCAAAAGGAATTAATTCATGACGAAATTATATGATAAGTAGTTTTAATATAATATGCCCTCTACCCGGCCCTCATCCCAACTTCCACCATAAAATGAAAAAAATAAATAAATAAGATTTGATATATGTCATAAGTATTATACAATGTCATTATGAAAATTTGCCTCTTTCTCTTTTTAGCTGTTTTTTCTTCAAATTAGTAAAAAAAAAAAAAAAAAAAAAAGGAAGAAGAAGCTTTCTTGTCCTAAATAATAACCAAATGTTCAAATTAGAAACATGCACTCGTAACTTTAAGACATAATAAGGTACTTATGTTATGTATCCCTGCATAATGACCTAAACTAATTAGGTTGATTCTTCTCCAGAAGAAAATAAAAAAATATAAAAAATTGACCTAATTATATTAAATTGCTAGTTGAATACAGCCCGCTAAAGTAGCTTAAGATAACAAATTCTTGCTGGTTGGCGATCTTTAATTTTTAAATAAATAAATAAATTAGTAAAATCAAACACTCAAATATAAGTGGTAATTCTCTAATGTACTATTCTCCCCTTTTGTCTTATCTTACCTAATGCTGTCACGAAAAGGCCTTTTTATGCATTGCCACTACGTGTATATATATAGATGTGTGCATATTAGGTCATGAAAGAACATATCTATTAATTATAACTGTTCACAGTTCGCAAACTTTCTGCTTTTAAATGGAATTAAAGTGACGTGCATATATATGTAGTTCACTACAAGAGATTAAGAAATATAATATAGCTAATTTGTAGCCAAAATACATCGAATAACCATAAATTAGCTAAAAATTGATCGCAGCATAAAATTAGTAGTAAAATTAACTAAAAAAAAAATATTCCTAGCTAATTCGTAGGTGATTTAAGAAAATTTCTAGTTATTATGTAGCAAATTTATGCAAAACTGAGGATTATATTGATTTTTCATAGCAAACTATGAAAAAAATCACAAGTTTGTAGTATTCGCATATAGAAGCTAAAAATTGATTAAACTAAGAGAGATAGTTTTGTGCGAAAATGTCAAGCTCTTTTTATTACATGTAGAATTCAAATCGTAAGCAGAATCAGAAAGTAAATCGAATCTCCCTTGTTCTTAAATTTTGATTAAATGAAGTGTAATCGAAGTAGAAGCTGATATTTGCTAAATTTTGGTTTTAATTAATTTCTTTTCAAACGAACAGTTGAGAATCACTTTTGTTGTGTGTTTGAAGATACTCCTTAATTAAGTGCACTATTGAATTTGCGAATAGAAAGCTGCCTCAAGTGATAAGGTGGCTAGTTAGTCTGCTTATGATACTTCAACTTCCATTTCTCCTTATTCAATTTTACTGACCAAACCGTTGGATTAATATTAATATTTCTTAAACATGACACATAAACAGTGGCTTGACAACATTGTAAAATTATGCTGTGTGACGTGTAGTACCTTACACGTATTGATACACTAGCTACAATTCTATAGAGATGTGTTGGAAAAATTGGTTTTGTTTTAACTAATTTTGATGGTTAAATATTTAGTTTTTGTAGAATTAAATGTATTACAATAAAAAAGAGCAGTATTAACTGTTGAGAATTTATTCTTGACAATAATTTCTATTTTAGTTGTTTGTTTGTTTTGGGTACAAAATAAATTAGAACTCTAGATTTTGTTTCCTAAATTGTATTTAGGACTTTAGTTAGTTTCCTAAATTATGTTTAGAATTTGATTTACTTGTTTACCAAGTTTAGAATTTTAAGATTGTCTATTTAAGATAAGAGAATACTAAAATTTGGACACGCTTAGAAACACACGGAATTGAAGGAGGAGGTCGACGCAAACAGCAAGGGAAAACACAAGAAGATAACTACTTGAAGCCACTGTCCGAGATCAAGAAGGTCTTCGAAATTGCGTGACCAACGGAGGAGATCTTTAATGTAGGCGACAAATATTTAGTATCATATGTTTGATACTTTAGTTTTCATATATTACTTCTTATCTTTTTGTATTGATCTCAAACGATTTAAAAGTAATATAGTTTTCGGGTTTGTACACCCAAGTTCACAAGTACTTTTACTTGTGAACTGAATTTAAATTGCTGTGTTCTTGAGTTTAAATTTTCGCTGCATATTTTTAGTTAAACTCTGGTTGATGTTGATTTCAGTGTTGGTTAACATTAAAAATAACATCATATACTGATACTTATTTTCAAAACCATACACATACAAATTAACAATTGGCATCTAGAGCGGGTTACTTAACTTACTAAATACTGATCCTTATTTGTTTAGGTGCTATGGAAGCTCAAGGCAACCAAGGCCTCTGATCCTCAATGGGAGAACTACTCTCTCTGGAAACAGAAGATGTGGTGGCATATAGAAAACATCGACGAACGTGCATGGAGAACCATTCTGGTTGGATGGGAAGAACCTCGTGTCACTGATGGTGAAGGTGATACCGTCGACAAGAAAGAAATAGATTGGACTCCTGAGTAAGTAGCTGCTGCAAACTGGAATTTCAAATACATCAACACCCTGTGTGGGTATGTTGACTCAAGCTACTACAGAGTTATCAAGAACTGTGAATCAGCAAAGGATGCATGGGACGCACTCCAAAGGGTGTGTGAAGGGACCCAGAGCGTGAAGAGATCAAGACTAAGAATTCTGAAATCTACCTTCGAGGCAATGAAGATGGATGAAAAGAAGTCCATCATGGACTACACCATGAGACTCTCAGATATTGCAAACGAGTGCGGAGAGCTTGGTGAAGCAGTAACAAACTCACGTCTTGTGGGAAAACTAATGAGATCCATTACAAAGAGATTTAGTATTAAGGTGGTTGCCATAGAAGAATCCAAGGACACTGATGACATAGAGTTCAACGCTTTAGTTGGTTCTCTCAAGACATTTGAGATGGAACACCTTGGTTCCAACTCAAAAGAGAAGAAAGTTGCTCTCTCCTCCGATGTTAACTCCGACAACGATGAAGATGATGAAGATTTTGATTTGAAAGGGGTTCTGAAAAAGATGGAATCCACCACGCTTGAGGAATAAAAAGTATCCTATGTGACCCAACGTTTTAATAACTTCCTGAAGAAGAAGAAGAACAACATTGGAGGATCAAGTACAAAGACCAAGCCACAGGTGCCTACACCAAAGTTCTCTGGGCGCACTCTCTCCAGATCCCAGTCTTCGCCTTCGGTATCCAGTGCATCCAGCTCCCCGAAGCCACTCAGTGAATTACAATGTCATGAATGTAAGGGTTGGGGACACTACAAAAATGAGTGTGCTAACTCTCTCAGAGAAAAGAGCATAGTTGCTACAGACTACACTGAGGATGTCAACGATTTCGACTCGCCTGAACCTATTACATCCTTATTTACTAATGTTGTGTGGGACGACGATATCCATGTTGGTAACATCGAAACAACATCGTGCGCCTGAATGCAGAGGCTAATGAATATCTTGAAGAGTATGAGAAGCTGAGTATTGAACATAAGTAACTGTTTGTTAGTTGGAGAAAACAGGTACTCAGGGTCAAGGACCTTATGAAAGAGGTGGACAAGCTAACCAATGAAAAGAATGACCAACTTGATATAATTGTCCGATTGGAATCGTCGCTCACCAAAACAGATGCCAAGCTAGAACTAGTGAAATCTGAGCTGAAGAAGGTTCAAGTAACCATTACTAAACTTAACAAAGGGAAGGCAAAACTCGACGAAATCCTGGGTATGAGTTTCCCAGAAACTTTGAAATATGGAGTTGGCTACAAACCAAACCAACCAACACCAGCGTCAAACCAAGAATAGAAATCGGTCAAACGCCACAAGAAGAAAAGAAGACAATTTGTGTGTCATCATTGTGGTGAACCAGGTCACATTCGACCTTTCTGCTGGAATATTGTTGGCGAAAGAAGACATTATCAGAGAACCAGAGTGTCTGTTGAACCCAATGTTGGTTCCCTTAAAACCAACATCAAAACCAACACCGGGTTCAAACAGGTTTAGGTTAAGAAAAATGATATCAAGTGCAATATGATTTGTACCTCCCTGAAATTCCACGCCCCTGGAGCCTGGTACTTCGACAGTGGATGCTCCAAGAACATGACCAGATCAGATGACCTACTTTCCAATATTGTCAGATTTCGAGGTGGAAAAGTAAAATATGGTGGAGGTGCAAAAGGCTAAATCATTAGGAAGGGAACTCTTTATTTTCCAGGCATTGTAAAGCTGGAAAACATATTGTTGGTAGAAGGACTTATATCAAACTTGATAAGCATAAGTTAACTCTGCGACGGTGGTTTCAGTGTCAAATTCAATCGTGAAAATGTGAAGTCTATGAGGAGAATGGAGCTTGCATCCTCACTGGACAGAGGACTTCAGATAATTGCTATCAAATCAATAGCGATGCTCTTTGCAAATTGTCTCAATTGAGTGATGCTAAGGTGTGGCATCAAAAACTCGGGCATATCAACTACAAGATGATGGACAGGTTAGCCAAAGAGGAAGTTGTGAATGGGCTTCCTAAGGTCAACACCAAGATCATCCCTGTTTGCGAGGTGTGCCAGAAAGGAAAGTAGGTCAGGGTGCCACATCCAATAGTACAGAGTCTCACTACCTCATGTTGTTTCGAACTCCTTCATCATATGGATCTTATGGGACCACTTGAGGTTGAGAGCCTTGGTGGTAAAAGGTATGTTCTTATGATTGTAGATGATTTTTCTTGTTTTACATGGGTTGAGTTTTTAAAAGAAAAATATGAGGCTTTTAAAGCTTTTAAAAATCTTGCGAAAAAGTTATGTGTTCGTTTTGGTGTGAGTATAGGTAGAATAAGGTCTGATCATGGGAAAGAATTTGAGAATGCATCTTTTTCAAAATATTGTTCCAAAGTTGGTATAACTCACCCATCACCCCCCAACAAAATGAGATAGTCAAACGCAAAAATAGATCTCTTATAGAAATGACTAGGACTATGATTATTTCAAATGGGATTGTGACTCAAACTTCTGTGCACCCCGTTTTTAATAATTAATTTAAAAGCACGTCAGTTTGCTCGCAAGTGTACGAGGTAACTGTAGGGTGATGAGTTTGACTCGAGTCGTATCTCTCGAGGAAACAACTGTTCGGTCCTATCAATGTTTTTCTCAATTTTGAATAACATACATATACATTTGGGGGTTTGAAAAGATTCATTCGATCATTATAAACTAAGACGATAATTTAAACTAATTAAACTAATTACCTTTAAACTAGATTATCAATTACGAACCTAGCAGTTTACTAAAGCTGATTAAACTAATTATTCTGAATTATCAACTAAAAGCAGTAACTAAATTATCGAATATCGCTACGAAGATTTAGAGCTAGTTATCGTATCTAAAGCATGAATTAAAGAGACTATCGCTAAGCAATTGAATCATACCAATCCAAGAACATTAACGGAGCATAAACTAAATCGCATAAATAAGCTAAATTAACCAGTATCCAAAATACGAGCATAAAACGATTAAGCTAATTAAACTAGTCTAGCATTAACAACGAAATTAACTAAGCAATTAACTAAGAAATTAACTAAAAGTTTAGAGTACTTATTGTAACTACGAAAAGCAATGAAAAAGCTCCGMCTATTCCCGAGTTTGAACGCTGATCTTGGGCGAAGATTGAGTTCCGAARGCGAAATTGAAGTCTCGGACTTGTCGTTCTTCGATCCGTGATCTTCGTCTCCAAATCTTGTTATAAGACGTGGATTTATTGTTATTTAGTGCTAAAATACTCTAGGATGGTGTTYTGTCTTCTCCTCTCTTGTGTGTGTGTCAAAAAATCCGTAAAAATGAGGTTTTAAATAGATATTAGGAGTCTTGGCGCACAAGAAACCCTAATTTCCGAATTCTNTATTAACATCCCAAAAGAATATAATAATTGTTATCAGGTCATAATAATTGTTATAACTTTTGTGTTTAATGTTTTGTTTGCTCTTACGAGTTACCTTGGATAATTGTTTTTGGAAATATAACTAGTTATAACCATATAGTTGCTTATTTGTAATCTAAAAACAAAGTTAATATATTTTTCATTTTTTTTTTAATTTTTGCCTCTCGCCTTATACAACTATGGATATTTGTAAATTTGAAACTTAAACAGGAGTTTTTTTAATAATTAGGTTAAACGCCAGTTTAGTTTTTGTAATTATTCCTAGCAATAATTGGTTGATTGTTGTGTGCAGGGGTTTCGTGCCCTGACTGTGATCATGGGGAAGCTACTTTCACACAAGTGCAGACCAGGTCAGCCGATGAACCAATGACTGTATTTTACACTTGCACCAAGTGTAAACACACTTGGACCGAAAACTAGTGCATGTTGCTTGCATTTTATACGCTGTGAAGCTGCTTCTTCTATGTAGCTGAGACGGACAGGCTTATCCTTCGTGTTCGTTAAGTTGTAGTTTTGAGATTCTGGATTGTGAAGTTTTTGGTGATGATATCCATTCATGAAGGCCGGATATAATTATATACCCTTTTTCAGATTGTCCTTGTTTCTGCTTGTGTAGTGAATTTTTCTGCAGGAAACGTGAAAAATGCATCGCGAATTGTACTCGTCAAGATCGACAGTTCATCGTATACTTTTTAATTGGATTATTCAAGTCTTCGCAGTGATTTGTCTCTTAAATATTGAAATATTCCAAAATAGTTAGTTACCGTAGAAAACAGTCATACATGCATACGCAGCACAATTGCTTTGATTTGATGGTTGTCTAATTTTTGTCTTTCAACTATTTTTATTTTCTTGTAATATTGAAACATAATCCAATATTTAAAGGGTGATTTAATCTTATTTCTTAAAGTGATAAACAAGTGATATTTATTTTTATATTGAATTATCGTTGTTAAAATTATATGACAGGCATAATATAATCTAACCAAATTAAGGACAAATAGAATTTACATCCCACAAAAGATGAATATAATTAAAAAAAAGAAAAAGTCACGGAAAACTATCATTATCATTCTCATCAATTAATTATGAACAACGTGAATCAAAAGCAAAGGATATCTTTCTCCAATGTTGTGCATTACAAACATCCAACTTTCCTTGGATTCCCATATCAAGAATATGTTAATTTCTTATCATGACTGACAAAGAAAAAGAGGTCCCCCCGAAAGTAAAAAATTAAAATAAATAAACCCAAGCCCAAAAGAAAAAAAAAAAATGTAGCCGAAAAAGTCCAACATGCATTACCGTGATCAGCATTTATACATATACCATCATGTATACATACATTGTTACCCCAGTTCTTGTAATAAATGCTGATCAATACAGTTCTGGGTAAACCAATCACATCACTCCACGCCCAAATCATTTCAATGCGTTTTGCTTGTTTTTCTGGGACATGGTAGCGGTGGATTGTGTCATTCGCTTCAAAAGTTTCATTTAAATTTCTCAGATGTTCTACAAAGGGACTGGGTTATAATTTTATTTATTTTCCAAGAAAATTGACAGAAAGAAAGATGGGTTTGCTCTCAAACAGAGTGGAGAGGAGTGAGCTCAAGCCAGGGGATCACATCTATACTTACAGAGCAGTCTTTGCATACTCTCATCATGGTTAATAAATCTTCTTTTTTTCTTTTTTGGAGTAATGCCTGTAATTCTGCACATAATGTTGGGTTTATTAGATTTTAGTGTGTTCTTTATTTTTGTTTTTATTTTTTATTTGTTTCTCTGCTTGCTGTCTTGATTGTGCTTTGCCCTTTTTGATTGTGATTTAAATCTCGTTGTTTCGCTGCCTGATTTTAGGGTTCTATTCCCAAACTGGATTAGATATAAGTTAGCACCAATTTCTATAGTATCTGGAATTGTAATTTGGGTTAAAAGCCTGATCTTGATTCCCTGGAAAAATGATTCTCCTTTTCCAATTCAATTCAACATTTGCATGTCTAATTGCCTTCTGCTTTTATGTCCAATGAGTGAAATAATTATGAATCAAAGTTTAATAGGCTGGGTGAAAATTTTAAAATTATATATATATATATATATATTTGACAACATCCCGTCCGGACCGCCAATATCCGTCGCGGTATCTGCTCACGCAGTAAATCCCCGCCGTCACCGTAGCCACCCCGACGGGGCCCGGCAGCAGCAAATTCAGCGGGGGACGAAAGCAGAGCCGCCAGCGGGGCACCGATCACGGACGATGCCTGCCCGCTCCGCCCGACCCCGACCCGGTCCAACCGTGAGGAGGCCCGTCTTGCAGTACAGCGCAAAGTCCTCGCAGTTGTTCTTGAAGACGTCGTAGTTCCCGAAAAAGCCCGTTGCGGAGTAGGTACATGGCCCGGTGGACGGTGGACTCGGGCGGATCTGGGGGGCGGTGGTGCACGTGCCGCCTCGCAGCTTGGCGAGGAAGAGGGTCGGGGTGACGTTGTAGGCGAAGACGTAGAGTGACCCGTTTCGGAGGAAACAGTCGAGGCCAGGAGAGGACAACGCCGCTGTTGGGCTGCCGGAGACCACAGTCGGGCGACGTTGGGCATTGTGGGCCCGTTTGGTCGTGTGTTTCATCGCTGGACGAGGCTTCGGCACGGGTAAAATGGACCACTTTGTTGCACCCGACAAAGATACCTGCAAATTTTCAGGGTCAGGAGAGTAAACAAATATATATATATATATTATATATACTAATACTATATATATATATAGTTATCTATATATATATATATATAATTTTAAAATTTTCACCCAGCCTATTAAACTTTGATTCATAATTATTTCACTCATTGGACATAAAAGCAGAAGGCAATTAGACATGCAAATGTTGAATTGAATTGGAAAAGGAGAATCATTTTTCCAGGGAATCAAGATCAGGCTTTTAACCCAAATTACAATTCCAGATACTATAGAAATTGGTGCTAACTTATATCTAATCCAGTTTGGGAAATAGAACCCCTAAAATCAGGTAGCGAAAACAACGAGATTTAAATCACAATCAAAAAGGGCAAAGCACAATCAAGACAGCAAGCAGAGAAACAAATAAATAATAAAAACAAAAATAAAGAACACACTAAAATCTAATAAACCCAACATTATGTGCAGAATTAGCAGGCATTACTCCAAAAA
>BMAC01000164.1:1219292-1232576 GCA_014905375.1 Phtheirospermum japonicum
AAAAATGAGGTTTTAAATAGATATTAGGAGTCTTGGCGCACAAGAAACCCTAATTTCCGAATTCTAGGCCGTCGCGTCGGCGGAGCGTCGACTGACGCGAGCAGATGCTCGGCGGATGTCGGCAGTCTTGGTCGGCAGCGCTCGGCAGGTCTGGTCAGCAGGTGCGCGCGTCGGCTGGCAGGTGCGTCGACGGGGTGCGTCGACATCGACGCTTCAGTAGCTAGCGTCGACGTTGCGTCGATCTTGGTGCGTCGACATCGACGCTTCAGAATGTTGCGTCGACGTTGCGTCGACCTTGGTGCGTCGACATCGACGCTTCAGAACGTAGCGTCGGAAAAGCGTCGTCCTTGCGTCGACTGACGCGGACCATGGCTCGCTGACACGGCTCGCGTCGACGGTCGCGTCAGTCGACGCGACTGAGCGTCGGTCTCCGTTTCTCGATCGTTTGCTACTCGTTTCACCGGAAAACTTGTTCTTCTACTCTTGAACATCGAACTTCATCTTTTACGCGCTAAACTCTTCCGGTTACTTAGCTGTAAGGTGAAAAACAACGAAACATCACCTAATTGCATCAATTAAGATCAAAATACGGTAAAATAAGTTGGAATTATAAAATTACAGAATTATGCTTAAATCATCCAACTTATACCAAAAACAAATATAAAAACGAACTAAAAAGCTAATAAAAATAAGGACAAATCTACTCTAATCAGATTGCTAAACGTTTTTGGGCAGAAGTAATGAACACAACATGCCATATAATTAATAGGGTGCATTTTAGATCGGGGTCTAGTGTTACTCCCTATGAATTGTTGATGGGCAAAAAGCCAAATTTGAGTTATTTTCATGTTTTCGGGTGCATTGTTATGTGCTAAATGATAGAAATCATCTTGCAAAACTTGACTCAAAGAGTGATAAATGTATTTTCATGGGTTACTCTCGAAATAGTCATGCATATAGATTGTTTAATTTTAGAACATGTTGCATGATTGAGTCGATTAACGTCAAGTTTGATAATTTGATGAATGGTTTTAAACCTGCTGAAGATGATGGTCTGGTTTATGATCAAAATCCTCAAGATAATATCACGGTTGGTGTAGATAAAAGTGCAGGTGTTGAAATTGAAGAAACTAGTGATGTTGATTTCGGTGACAGTTTTGGTAACTCAACATCAAACCCAACACCTACTCAAGCTGCTCCAGAATCAGATTCTGATCCGTATGTGGAAGATCCAGCTGAACCTATTGGCTTACATTAGAGAGATATTCCCTCAAGAACTCAGAAGAATCATCCTATGAGCCAAATCACTGGAGATCTCGATGAAGGAAGTACAAGAAAGCGACAAATAAACTTCAAAGAGATGGTAAAATTTGCTTGCTTATCTACAAACTGTTCTCAAATTCGAGAATCTTTGTTTCTTGCCAAAACAGAGCCCAAGCGTGTAGAGGATGCTCTTAAAGTCGAGTATATTGCAGCTGGAAGTGCTTGTACACAGTTATTGTGGATGAACAAAATGATAGAGGACTACGGTCTACATAGTAGAATATTGACTGTGCTCTGTGATAATTCCAGTGCCATTGATATCTCAAAAAATCCAGTCCAGCATTCTCGAATCAAACACATTGACATAAGGTATCATTTTATTCGAGACTTGGTTGAGAGGAAGATAGTTATCCTTGAGCGTATAGGAACAGACAATCAGCTTGCTGACATCTTCACAAAGGTATTAGATTTAGAGACCTTCTCTCATTTGAGAAGAGATCTCGGTATGTGCATTGTTTAAGTCAATGTTGGTTTTGATATTGTGACACCCCAAACTGACATCAGTCACAATATCTGTATACTTTTGCATGCATTTTTAATTTCTTTTTCATACATAATCTGAATGCATTAAGTCTGGTTGAAAGTGCAATAAGGTCATGTGTTGTAATAAAAGTGATGACAAAAAGACTAACCTCTTCAATTAGGTGATTGTGGAACTTTCCCGCAAAAACTGGTTTTCTCCCAGGTCCAAAAACAAGAAGTGTTAATAACAATTGCTGAAGATAAGCTATTTCTCTTCAAATCTGTAAAATGATGAAGAAAATCTGGATTAAAAAATGATCCAATCTTTAAATTTCACCTTAATGAGTGATTTTGACGTAGTCATTAACTTGGGTTAAGGGGTCTGTTTCCATTGACTTCGCCTGAAGCAATGTTGGTTATAATGTCGTCAGTCGTGAAAAGCAACACTGATCAAGTCACTAAAACCATAATGTGAATTATTTTAACCTTTTTAGGTCATGAGTTTTAGGCATCTAGTAGGACATTCATACTTTGAGAAGATGTCTTCTTGTTGTGAACTCTGTTGCTTGTGTTCGTGTCTACCTTGAATTCTCTTAATTGTGTTTTGAATCTTGCTAACCAAGTGTTTAAGTGGAGTTGCAATCGGACGGTTGGACAGGTAATAAAGAGATTAATTTGGAGAGTGAAATTTCATCTTGTAAAAGATTAACTCTACTGTGGTGATGGTCCAATTAATTCAGCTCTATACTTCGGTTGATTTTGTAGTAGAGTCGTGCAATTTTAATTTCAAAATTAATGAGATAATCGTTATGTGGTTTGAGATCATGTATCCTACATTAAGGTGGAGTGGTGTTTGTTTTATGAAGGAAAGAAAATCAGCCTTAGGCCTAAAATCCGCTAGTAGGTAAATAAGGGTTTATTTCCTTTTATTTTTCACTTTTCTCTCTTCTTGGCAACGATCACTTTTTGGCATGCTTAAATATTTGATTTTCTTACCGTTCGCCCCACTTTTCCACAAACTCTCTGAAATTAAACTCTCTAACTCTCACATACTTCTCCGTATTTTTCAATTTTGTTTTTGCTCTTGTGTTTTATTGAAATTCTCAGGATGTCGAACCCTTCTTCTTCACCAAATGTTCCTGAGTTACCTACAGGCGTGCGTCGTGCCGGCGAGCAGGTTCCTGTGGATATTCCCAAAATTGGCGGACTAGACATTCGCGCCGAAGTGGGTGGTGGTTCTCCTACGAACCCACCACCGATTACAACATCACCAATTCCCTCGCCGCCGCACGAGTCTCAAGATGTTGTGCTTCTTCCTGCGCCGCTCGACGCCGCTCCAGAAGCACAGGTGTTTCTAGAACAGCCTGGAAACGAGATATATGTTGACATTCCACCTGATTTGTCATTTGTCGCTGATACGTTTGGACCGGTTGGGAACCCTACCCTGAATAGATCCTGGAGGTTGTTCAATATTCCTCCTGGCGTGGTGCCGCCGGCCGTTCCGAAAAGCCAAGCAGGCCCAAAGCGCAATGTGCCGATTGAGCACATGAACCTTGACGAGGACGTCACCGTGATGACGGACTCTGATGATGACGAGTATGTTCCTGCTGCTCCGATTGAGGTGACGGTGCCCCCTTCTGCTCCGAGCCTGATAAAGAAGAAGACACCTAGCCGGAAGCAAACTGTGAAGCTGGATGACAAGAAAAATCCTCCGGCGTCCATCAAAGTTTCACCGGGCTCTACTGAGACCGAGTGTTCATCTCCTCCTTATACAATTTTGGATTCTTTCTCTGGGGAGGTCTCGAGTTCCTCCAGGCCGATTGCTGCTAGTCCTCCTTCATCTCCTGTTCGTGAGACTCAACCCGAGTTTGATCCTGATCTGTTTGAGTACTCTCCTGATTCCTCTTATGATGTTCCTCTTCGTGATATCTTGTCTGCTTACAAGGTTGAGAAGAAGAAAGCTAGGGCAGCAAAGAAGGGCAATGTTGGTTTACATGTTGATTCTCCGAAACCAACATCTCCGCAATCCCAGTCTGCCTCGTCCTCCAGTTCTGCCTTTGCTAATACTGCTTCTCCTGATCATGAATCGATCCCATCTGATACCTCTCTTATTCCCACTCCTCTACGGGCACTCCCTCTCGGACCATTGAGCTTGAAGACATGGAACCGTTTTCTGAGAAGTTCTTGACTGTCAAAGCCAAGGAGCTGTTTCCCGAGTACCAAACCCGGAGTTTGCTTGCTGAGCGCCGAGTTCCTGTTGAGGTGTTTGAGAAGCAAAATTTGATCGCTTTCTATCAGCATAAAGGTATGTACTCCACTGTCTCCACTGCTATGCCTTTTGTCCGCGATATAGTCCTGGAGTTTTATGCGAATTTGGTGCCTTCCATTGTTGATCTCAATTCCGTGAATTATGGAAAAGTCTTTGTGCGTGGAAGGGTTTTTAGTTTTACTCCTGATTTAATTTATGAGCATTTGGGATCGAGCCATATCGTGGTGATCCTACTATGGATGACATGAATGAGGTCATCTTGTTTCTGTCTATGGGTATGGTGAATATTTGGCGTGAGCAGTTGCCGAGCACCCGTCTTTCCTCTCTTTACTCTGTTCTACACAAAGTGGCTATCTGTAACTGGGTTCCCTCTAAGAACACTACGTGTGTTACGCGACCTCAGGCCCATTTCTTGTAAAAGCTTGGGAGGGGTATCAAGTTTAGCTTTGGGCATCATGTGTTCGACACAATTACCAAGTTTGCCACAACCAAGTCTGCGTCCTCTTTGTGCTTTCCTTCCCTGGTCTTTAGCGTGCTTGAAAATCAAGGCTTGACGCTTACTCCTACTGATGTGCTCACTGGTGAGGCTGAATGGTTCACTTTATGGGGCCAACATATTTCTGGTGCGAGGGTTATTGATCTCCCTTGGCAGGCGCCCTTTCAGGAAGGTGTTGCTATTGGTTTCGGTTCTGGTGTTCCCAACACTGGTACCAACATGGTCAGCATTTCTCTCAGGTTGTTCGTGTGCATGTTGCTTTGATTGACAACCAGGTTGCCCAGCTGCAGGCGCTTCGGGGTTCCTTCATGGAGGACCTTTTGCTTTCAGACCAAAAAAGGGGAGATGATGATGTTGGCAACGCTGATAAGGATGAGGCAAGTGATGATGATGCTCCTGCTTACGAGGCTTTGGCGAGTCTTGCTCGTGAGAAGGGGAGGAAGAAGATCCGTTCCCGTAATACGGCTTTGAAGAAAATCAAGAAGCTGTTAAGGAAGAGAAAGGATCGAGGTGAAGGAATTTTGACATCCCCTCGTCGTTCGAAGAGGGTGCGAAGTCAATAAGTTCTTCATTTTCTATTTTGTGGTTGAATAACCAATGCTTGTTTTGATGTTGGGTTGGTGTTTTGATAAACTAGCTTATTTTATTTAGGGGGAGTTTTACAATTCAGAGGGATTCTTAGTGTTTTAGTTTGAATTTTATTGCGTCGCAGTATTTTGTCCAGAAAGGAAAAAATGGGGAGATTGTTGGGAATTTATTATTGGCAATAATTCTTATTTTAGTTGTTTGCTTTTTTTGGGCACAAAATAAATTAGGACTCTAAATTTTGTTTTCTAAATTGTATTTAGGACTTTAGTTAGTTTCCTATATTATGCTTATGATTTGTTTTACTTGTTTACCAAGTATAGGATTGTAGAATTGTCTATTTAAGACAAGAGAATACTAAGACTTGGACACGCTTAGAGACACACGAAATTGAAGGAGGAGGTCGACGCAAACAGCAAGGGAGAACACAAGTAAGATAACTACTTAGAGCCACATCTAAAAGGTATTCGAAGTTGCGTGACCAATGGAGGAGATCTTTCATCTAAGCGACAAGTATGTAGTATCATATGTTTGATACTTTAGTTTTCATATATTACTTCTTATCTTTTTGTATTGATCTCAAACGATTTAAAAGTAATATAGTTTTCGAGTTTGTACACCCAAGTTCACAAGTACTTTTACGTGTGAACTGAATTTAAATTGCTGTGTTCTTGAGTTTAAATTTTCGCAGCATATTTTTAGTTAAACTCTGGTTGATGTTGATTTCAGTGTTGGTTAACATTGAAAATATCATATACTGATACTTATTTTTAAAATTATAGACCTATAAATTAACATTTACAAATATTTTTGTTGATAAATTCGTCGGCAGAAGATTTACCGGTGGGATTATTAATGGTAATTGCCCGTCCGTATTTCTTTGCTCGGTATCTCGACGTCGACGACTAATCTCAACCGCCGACATTTACCAACGAGATGCCGTCTCGTCCGGCCTGTTGAGATATTCCTGACCGCTCATTGATTATGGTGGAAAACTTTAAGGCGATTCGTCAAAATAATATAACCACGCGATGAATATTATTATATCCATTAATGTAAGGATAATAAAATAATTATTTTAAGATAAAATAAAAGAGTTTGATTTAGAAAAGTTTGATGTAGCGTTCCTTTTAAAAAGAAATGCCCCCTCTACAATAATAAATTATATAGATAGCACTCCCTTTTTTAAAATTCAACAACTCATCAGTACTTGTTCGTATGTAGCGAATTGAACCCCAAACCACTACTCGATTCTCAATAAAAATATATAAATTAATATAATGGATATTGTTTTTGGGTACAATACAAAACTTATTGAAGTTGTTTGTAATGGACTACTCGAAGGATATTACAAGACTTTTTATATTCTATTTAACAAGAAACTAGAAGACAACTTATTTTGCAAACAAGAAAAATAAGGCATCTTTTTTAAACATACGACAAGTAATCATTTTTGAGGAGTTAGTAAAAGATAAATTAACTATATTTCAAAATGAAAAATGGCAGAAGCTAGAAGAAATATATGACAGCTGATTCAATGGCAATCACCTAGCTAAAATCACCGACGGCTAATTCTTTAAAAGTCATTTAGTGGATAATTAAAATAACTAGAAATAAATATAGTTAGTCGTTTGGTAGAAATAGAATTGGTCAAATGATTTTATTTTATCTTATTTTTAAATTATTTATTTTCTAATAATCTCCCACATAATTTAAAAATTAAGAAATAAAATTTAAAAATAAATTATAAAAACAAAATTGAGCATGTAATACTATGTAATAGATAAAAATACCTTTCGAATTTGAACATCCACTTAGTGTATATGAACTACCACATATAGAACAATAGTAATATGAATGTTTGAACTATTTTCTAATAACAATATGACAACTCACTACACCACGATATGAGTATCCATTATGCTTCTATCAGTGGTGTGCTTTCCGATCATGAACATGAATCTTATATCATGAACGTCATTAGAGAGTAGCCTACAACCAAAAGTGGCGACCCCACCACCATGTTCACTTAGGTGAATCCTCCAAGGGTCCCCCAAAATAATATTTTTTTGCATTCATGAAGAGTTATACTCAACTTCGTCACGTGAAGAGCACTGCATTATAGAAATGGGACCCGTAAGTTCCGCAAAAATAATTTATTTATTATTGTGCTCTTCCTAGTTACTCTTTTTATAGCTTCATTGCTACCCATTGAACTTCGTTCAGGCGATCTCCATACCTCCGAAAATGGGTTTTTGCTATGGCAACTCAATTAATAGACATCAGTCTAATTTCCCTCGATGCTAATAAAATTTGCTGAAGCGTGAGTTTTCTTCTTTACACTTCTTGAGCGGATCTGCAATTATTCTCAGATCTGACAAAACACAAGGACATAACAACACATAAATTAGATGCCTTTTTTACTTTTGCCTCACAGCCAAGTGGCTTATTTTTCATTATAATTCTTGTTTAGGCAAAATAGGAATATTTAAAAAAAAAAAACTTTAAAATCATTCAGCCTCTAAGGCAATTTGCTCAGGATTTCCATTGGAAAAGTTATTACCAAAATTACAAAAATAATTGACAAATACAAAATAGAAGTAGGTTACTCATCATAAACTTCTGATAAACTTAAAAACAACTTCAACTACGTATTTGTTCAATTTATCTCGAAATCCACCAAAGTTATTAAACTTTGATCGAGACATTTAATGTAGTTAGGCCACTCATCGAAAAGAAATCACATTGAAACTTATACCTGAATGCATGACCTAAAAATCCATCATCTTTCTCCAGCAGAGCAACTATCATCAAAGAAGAAACACAATTGGTACTCGTGCTTCCATTATCTTTCAAAACCAAAATCTTAACACATTGCACCTTGTATATATGAGCCCCGTGGATAACATCTTGAAATCATGCTCAACATCAAGAAAGCATTCGACACAGTTTGACAATGAGTAACGAAGCTTGACAACATCATTTCGGCAAAAATTGAATCTATGGGAAACTTCTTCATACAAATTGGCATAGGTCGTGCAAGAATTAACACAATATAATAATCCCTACCCATTCAATATGTACTTGACAAGCCATGAGGATTGCACAGATACAAAATTAAAAATACACAAAGAGTGATCATATATATTACCACTACCAGTAATAATTAACATGACCAGTAATTGTACTAAGAACATTGGCAGAACAACCAGAAATCAAGTCAAGAATACAATAGTGACATACTAACATTACGATGCGCATAATCACACAAATTGAAGCAAAATTACCATGGTAATTACATCATCAAATATGTGAAATTCGCAAAAAAACATCACAACACCTTCGAAAACACTATAATATAACCAGATAATAAAATCTAACCTGATTAGAACATTACAAAACTTTCGAATTGCAACTAAGTACAATATAGACAAAAAGGGAAAAGATAAGAACGCATACACTACATTGGTAGAAAATGAATTGATCCATGCGAAAAACGAGTTGATAATAAAAGTGAAAAGTGGTGAAATTCGTGGATTTAAAACCAAAACAACTAAATAAAAAGGGATCGGAGAAGATGAAGAAATATTTCGATGAAATCGATGGTAGATTAAGAAAGCTTTCAACTTGACGATGTCGTGATAGATGAAGAAAATTTTCGATGGAGCTGAGAAGAAATCGTACAAACCGAGCTAATGAGAAAAAATTGTACAAATCGATCAACTTGTTGAGAAAAAATAGATGAGGGTATGAAAACGTGAAGATGAATGAGTTATAAATAAATTGTTCTAAAACTTGTCAAAATTCTTTGTGGTGAATAAAAACAAAATAAATGTATCTAATGAACAAATATTTTTAAAAAATGTGTGTTAAGGGTTATAATTACCTATGTATTTATCGGACAAAATCTCTTAATTTATTTGGTTATTTGATTTCCATAATCGAATATAATTTTAGGAAAACTCTTATCTCCACTCAAATTTATTTGTAACCTCCAGATGTCTTCCAGCTGAGGCTGGACTTGAACATGTGAAAAAATTCATTACACGGTTTCATTCTTATCCTTTATTTTCCCCAAATATTAAATATATCTCCAGAAAACCGCGAGTAAGCCGAAAAATAATAATAAAAGAAAAAAAAAAAGAAAAGAAAAGAAAAGAAACAAACAAACAAACACGCCACAAGTCTTCGAGACCCGCCCGCTTCGACACGCTACTCCTCCATTTTCGATCGCTCTAAAATCGAGCCACTGGCAAAAGCAACCTCAGACGTTCGTATCATTTTTCGGATCGGGTCACTAATCAGATCGAGCCGGATTCGAGAATTATGGGGAAGCTGTACGTGCAAATGACGCCGCCGCCGGATCTGAACCGGAACACCGAGTGGTTCACCTATCCTGGGGTTTGGACTACGTATATATTAATTCTGTTCTTCTCCTGGCTCATCGTTCTCTCGGTTAGCAATTGTACCCCCGGCATGGCGTGGACAGTCGTCAATATCTGCCATTTCCTGGTATGCATCGCTTTATCCCTCTGTGTTTACATCATTACTGTTGCATCTACGTTTTATTTCACTTTTGGTTTGTATTTATTTGGGCGACTTTAATTTAATTCGGTTTCTGTAGCTGCGTGTAAACTGTCACTCAAAAGTCCTGCAACGAATCGAGCTTGAATTATTTCCAAGCTTGATTTGAATTTTAGCTAACCAATATGGAACAAGCTTTGATCGTACTCTTTATAAGTCTAGCGCGAGACCATGTTGTTGTTGTTGTTGTTGTTGTTGATATTTTATATGTTGTCTCTCAGCTTTGGACCTTTGGTTGAGCTTGATCCGAGTTTTAGAAATTAATAAAATTTTAAAATGGCAGCTCAAGTAGTGAATGCTTGGTTTGGTATGTTAGAAAGGCAGCTCAAATGAACTTTTAGCTATCAATCTTTGTCAAATTTCGTGTAGTTTGGTTTTGATGCAGGCTTGTAACCCTTTGTTTATTTTGATTATTGTTGTGCCTTTGATAATGCACTGTTCTTGATTTTTGTTGCTTGCTCTGAACCATCTCTTACATGATTATGGTCACAATTGGTGAGCAGTTTCTGTGCTTGGTTTTGGGCTAGATGAAATTATGGGGAAATGGGGGTATTGATAAAATTTTAAAAAACTACATTGCTTTAGCTATTGGTCATGCTGGCTGCAACTATAAAATGCTTTGTGTTGAACTTGGTGTCTATACGAGTATATCATATAGGAATTTTCATATTTCTGGTAGGATCATGTAAGTTCCATCTGGTATGTGTTTGATTTCACGTGTTGGAGTCCCTCCTGTTGAGGGTTTGTTGTGGGCTCCATTGTCCTTTTGAGCCTGTCCTTGTTATTTAGGTGTTCTTGGTCCACTTGGACTTTTCCAGGGAGAATGTCATGTGAGTTTGTAATTAGGGCGGCTTGCGTGGCCCGTTGGCTTCAGAATTTGTAACTTTTGTTGAGATCTATAATATTGCTATTATTTGATAGTAATAATAATAATAATAATAATAACTAAAAAAAACCCTAAAACTTCCTGCCTATGTTGCATTTCGTGGCAGCTATTTAGGGGAGATCTTTACAATTTTGTAGGCTGGATGTTCGCTTGGTATCTGTAACGTTCATTAGTTCTATTCGTTGGCCATTGGAAACTGCTGTGGCTGAATTTCAGTCCAAATATCTAAATGTGCTTGTTAAGGGATGTGGTGTGTCACACTTTGGTGATCCTGATACTCGGGCCCCGCTTACTTTTTCCTTGCTATGATATTCATGCAATATATATGGATTTCACAATACTTGCAAATATATGTGATTTATATAATTTAACAGTGAGGAAAAAAATTGAAAAAGAGATTTCAAATTATATTTGAATATCAGCGATTCCAGAGTGATATTACTGCTTATGCGAAATTGTTTAGTTTTTTTATCAGTATTGACTTTACTTTTAGTGACAATCAGTACCTTCTTTATTTGGTAAAAGTCAAGTATTTGTGCTTCCTGAAGAAATTTTTAGGCACAAAGGACAAAACTAGTGCTCAACAATAGGTACTGCTTAGCATTGCAGTTAACTAATGGTCTGTAATGCTCGTTGGATATATTATATATGGCCTAAAAGATTTAAAAAAGAAAAGAAAAGACCAGATAACTAGCATGTTGTTTTTTCATTTTGTTGACTAGTCTTATGACATGTAACGTTGCTATTAAGTGATTCCACCCCCCACTCCCTTTTTGCTATTGCTTAGATTTATAAAAAAAATTGCTTGTTTCACAGTCTTGTTGCTATAAGTTTGAGCTTTGTTCCCGGTTTCTTGTGTTCCTCTATGTACATTATATTCTTCCAAATGATGATCTATGGCTCTTGTGCTCTGTAGCCCCACGTATCATCCACTTGCTTTCTTTTGTACCAAACTGTTTTGTGGTGTAATTTACCTTAATTACTATTTTCATGGGATGAAATGCATGAACCGTCTTATTTATAAAATCAAGTCTACGGGTCATGGTTAGATCAGCACAAGGTTTTATTTCAACATGACAGTAATTTTTATTGTTATAGGTAACTTATCACTTCTTCCATTGGAAAAAAGGAACCCCATTTGGTGATGATCAGGGAATATATAATGCGTTGACGTGGTGGGAGCAGATGGACAGTGGAAATCAGCTCACTCGCAACAGAAAGTTCCTCACAGTTGTTCCTGTGGTTCTGTAAGTCCCAAGGACATGTTCTAAGACTCAAAATTTTAGATTCAGATTCTGAATCTCAACACTAGTTTGTGCTAGGATATGACATCTATAATAAAAATTATTATCATTACCTCTATTTTTATTTATATATACATATAATCAATACAACTAAATACATTATAATAATACAACATCACCACTTTCCCCTACTTTTTAGACATGATTTGACACCTACACTAATAAGTCTAAATCCTACAACAAACAAGGGTTCTTACTAGTCACGGAACTCTCAATACCCAAGATTTTCCCAACAAATCCTAATACAAACATCACCTGCAGAAGTAAACTCTCTAGGGGAAAAAAGATGTTTAATATTTTGTTTTTAGGATATAAATAAGTAAATGAGACTTGGGCAATTTACCTGTTATCCATATTTCTGGAAACTAGATAGGAAATATTTCGAAAAGGTCCTTTAGAGCTTTGCTTCAGCCATCAATCATGTAAGGTGTGAGTGATATACTAGTTGATAGACATACTTTGATCAATATGTCGTATCGATTATGAAAGTTTACTTGATTTCTCCTGGATATATATTGATGGCTGATATTTGTTTTTAACTTTTAACTGCATTATACACAATTGTTTGTTTTTTCGTGTTACTTTTCTAAGTTAGTTACTCTTTGCTCATTGACAGATACTTGATAGCCTCACATACTACAGACTACCAGCATCCGATGTTGTTCTTCAACACACTTGCCGTGCTTATCTTAGTCGTTGCTAAGTTCCCAAATATGCACAAGGTCCGAATCTTCGGAATTAACGGGGAACAGTGATTTTGGGAACTTATTTACAAACCAGTCGGTTTAACTTAAGTATGAGTTTTGATTTGCTTAATATCTGTAAAGAAGGTTATGCCTGTATAGAAAGTTGGAACTGATGAGTAAGTACATTTTGGTCACGTAGCATCTCGTGCTTAGCTGTTGTTTCGAGCCTCCTAGTAATAAATGTAACGACTTGTACTTGTACAGTAAAAATTTTGTGTACTTTTGAATATTATGATTGCCTTCATTATCTAATTCTGTGTAATATTTATAAGAGTTTGGAGCTTACTCTGTCCTTAGAAGATGTTTGGATTCGATCATCAAGAATGGTCTTTGGCAAGCCATATCATTTGAAAATGGGTTAATTAATAGTTTTACATCTTGAATTGTACATGCTTTTCAGTCAACAACAAGCTTTAAATGGATAATTACAAGAACCACCCCTTAGAGTTTAGCTAATTACAATATATATATATATATATATATATATATATATATATATATATATATATATATATATAACAAACCCTGCCCGAGGTGCGTTTGTAAGCTAAATATAAATATCAGGACACATTCCTTTTTTTTTTTTTTTTTTTTTTGTAATTAGACCAAAACATTTAGGGTTACATTTG
>BMAC01000164.1:1234007-1251208 GCA_014905375.1 Phtheirospermum japonicum
CTATTCTTTAATAAAATAATACTTTTAAATAAAAATTCAATATTAATATTATTTTAATTTGTCATCCAAATTATAAGATTTTTGCACTTTGCCCCCCCCCCCCCCCCCCCCCCCCCCAAACTTTAATATTGTTTGCATTTTTACCCTCTAAACTATAAGATTCTTTCACTTTACCCCCAGCTGCTCGTCGATGAAATTTAGAAGGAATATATTCCGCCGGAAATAAAGATTAGGGGCAACGTCGAAAAATTATTGTAAACCAAAGGGTAAAGTGGAAACAAAAAATATTTTTGGAGGGAGTGCAATGTGTAAAAAAACTGCCATACAATTTATATCACACACACACACACACTCACACACACACACACACACACACACACACATATATATATATAATCGTGAAATGATATCATAGTAATTAGTAATATAATTAAAAGGATAGTATTAAAAAATATTTTATTAAAAAGATATAGAATTTATATGCGTGTGTGTGTAATCGTGATATGCACTACAAAAAAAAAAGTGACTTAAAGTAACACAAAATTGTAACACTTTACAAATATGCAACACTTAATGTAACATTTTTAATTAGGTAACACTTTTTAAGTAACACTATTTTATTTTATTTTGTAATATAAATTTGTATCACTTTAATTCAACAACAGTTTAAGTAACACTTTGATTTAATTAGTTGCTAACACTTTTAAAAGTCATTTTGCAAATACAATATTATGACACTTTAAGTGAAGATAATTTCATAAACAAATGTAATTATGAAAAAAAATATTAATTTTAAGTTGAGGATAAATTTTTTATATTTGAATAAGATATTGCATTATTAAAAAAATATGTGAAAGCATTCAAATATTCAAATACAATATCAAAGACTCTATTCAAATAAGAAATAAGAAATAATTAAGTAAAATTATATCAAATACAATTTTACTTTTCTTTGTTATATTTTTACGGTTTGTTATTATTTTTTACAATAATATGTAAAAAAAATTTAAACACATAAGTAAGCACCTTTATGGTTTTTATTTCTAATTTTACAATCTCATTTCACTTTTCCTTTTTTTAAGGGAACATCTGTGTCTCAATTGATAGGCACCTACTATTGGTCCTCTTCACTATTGAGCTTGGGTAATTAATTATTGATTAAATATAAAAACACATACTCTTAATTTAGTTATTTAAAATTTACGATTAAACAAAAGAATAATAATAGTCCCATCAAACTTGGAGAGTAAACGCATGAACATTGCCCACGTTTCCTTTGCAAAATCCATCTTGAATTTACCGCCTGCAACAATTTATTTTTGGCGCCGAACATTCTCCCACGTATCCATGTTCCACTCCAAGACAATTAACACAAAGTACAATTCTTTCCTTAATTCTAGGTTTAGGGATGACAGGGAAGTTTAGGATTATTCAGTTTGATTAATCAAACAGAAGTGAATCTCAATCTCCATAGAAATATATTTATAATTTTGTGAATTTATGAACAAGGAGAAGAACATCATGCCTTGCTCGACCGATTCTGTTAACCACCGTCCAAGTAAGTTTTGTTCCTAATTTTCCCCTTTTATCTTTCTAGTTTTTATTTTTGAAATTGATTTGTTATTGTGAGGATTAATTGGTAATTATCTCAATTTGTGGGATTATTTGCTTTTATTTAGGTTTTTTAGCTGAGATTTATGATGTATGTATATATGCGAATATGCAGGGCGCAGGTGGTAGGGTGGCCGCCGGTCCGGTCCAGATTCCAATCTAAAATGGGAGGTTTCCAATTCTAGATTGCCACCGTCACCAAGTGGGTTTGTTGATGAGCCGACACCACCACCATGATCATCTAGGTCACAGCCACTGGCGAAAGAAGATACACTTCTAGCACCTGAGTCTCCTATACCGGCCGCTTCCCAGCCGCCTAGTAGTCTCCTCGAGGGTCTTTTCAGGATAAATGGTGTCCCTCGAGAAAAATGGCTTTGCTCTGCCTCGCTACTCTGATTCCGCCAAGGTTGCATATGTTCTTCAAGGTATATATTCATTTGGTGTTTTTGTTTTTTGGTTGTAATATTGCATTCTCAGTTTGAGCAACCTCCATATAATTATATTTATGTAATGGCAGCTGGCAACTAAATTCCGTAATAGTGGACAAACTTGTGTCTGTGCAAATAGAATACTGGTGCAAGAAGGTATATATCCTGAAAATTCTAACTTCCTTTCTTTGTCTTAATTGCATTTGTACGTATATGAATACTTTTTGGTGAGAGTTTTTAACATGATACATGCGTATTCTTAATTACATCATTGAAAAGATTGACAGAAATTAAATAACCTTAGAAATGTACAAGTATTTCTATTAAATTATAGTTTTAAAGAATCTAAATACATTATATATATATATATTGTATTATAATATATTCTTTACTGGTCCTTTTTTCTTTATTCCGAAATTCTTGTTTTGTTTTTTTGATCTCCTGTTGCATGGATATACGGGAAGTTTGCACATGCCTTTTCAAATGTTGTTGAGAGTATGAAAGTTTGGGATGGCTTTGGTGATGGTGTAGTACTGGTGGTCTGCAGATCTATTTTCGAAAGTTATTATTACCAGTTTACTGTTCTTGTTTGGCTTGAGGTAGTTACAAAATGATATGGTTTGATATATATATATATTTGTTACTATTGTACAAAACAATAAAGATTTAAAGGTGAATAATTTATTCTCCGATGTCAATTGTGACTACTGAATATACTGGTAGAGCAAGATTTCGGGTTCCTTAATGTTCCTCTACATCTTCCAGCTTACCATTCCTGCTAATTATCAGGCAGATAAGAGCATTTCGTGGTTCACCAGGAAGTTCGCGTTGTGTATATACAAGTGTGTGCTTTGTGTAATAGAAAATCATTCTATCGTCAAAATTCACTTTATTTCAAACTATAAGTTTCTGTAAATTTTCATGGTAATGATTTCTCCTATTCAGGTAGGAGCATATTTAGATCTTATGTCTAGGCTAGAATTATATGCAGCGAGGTGCGTTTGTGGTGGTATGATTGCACATTAATATCCAGTTTGCCAATTCAGGTTGGTTTTTTCTCATTGTAAATAAATGTGTCCAGTGTAAAGGTACTTTCGATACTGTTTTCTTTTTGATATTTGCCTTACATGGGCCATGCAGGTTGATTTGCCAAGAAGATCATACCTATAGTCTTTTTGAGTTCGAAGCCGCTGCTCGATCGCATTGGGCTTTGTTATGTCTCGCGGAATCGAATTTCTTGTTTCGATGAGGTATTTTTGACCAACAGTGTATTCGTACTCTTTTAAATGTGTTTTTGTTTCTATTTTGCTTACCTTTCTTTCTTTCTTTTTTTTTTTTTTTTTTTTTTTTTGTGTTTGTTTGTGTTTCACTCAATTACGTTAAAGCTAGTTTGGATGGTATAAGCTTTACTTTTGCGGCTTGCGATCAGTGAAATATTCACAATATGGTTTTTGATTATTCAATTCAAGCTACATAGTCTTGAAGTGTTTATCTATTTTTGGGGCAGAGAATAATTAATGTGTGGTAGATCATGAAATTAATGGAGAATTTTTAAGATCAAATCATATAACACTTTATATTACTGTGGTAGTTATTGCTTCTTTTATGTACCTTATATCAACTTCTGGATTATCTAGAGCTTCTTTATTTGTGCATTACACTTATTGAGGACCTGTATTCATTGTGGAGTTATTTTAACTAAAAGTTGAATTGTGTGAAATATATATTTTTATATAGTGTATACTGTTTTATTTTTTGTCTTACTTCCTATTTTTTGCTTGAGCAATGGCTGTTCTTATGAATTTTTGATTTCACGAATAAAATTAACAAATAATAGAAGTAAATGTTGGGGCCTTTTACTGTAAACAGCTGAAGATTGCATATAATCCCCATGGAAACTTCAATCTGCGTGATCTTCACCATGCTCTGGACAATTTGCCAACAGATGCTTTCTCGCATGAATCCAATGATTATGTGTCCGGATGTGTGCGTGGTCGAGAGATGTATTTCATGGAGTCTCATCAATTATCCCTGATACTGCTCCTCCTCTTTTAGTTGAACGTATGAAGCTTAAACCAGGTCGTCTTAACCTTACTTTTAGACAAAGTTGATGATATTATCATTGTATTCCATTACAATCTAGAGGTTTAGTATGTGGATCAAAGAATATTATTGAAATAGTATAAAGTGTAGTAGCTTTCTGATGGTTGTTAATTGTTAGTTGTTGTACTGTTTTTTTTTATTTTATTTCGGACTTGTGGCTACATCTTAGTTGGTAGCATATTTGTTCCTCCAATTTGATTGTTGAGCATGTGATCAGATCCACAACATATATTTTGGTACTATTTTACAGCTGACCATGAGTTTACTACTTTTGTAGTTTTTCCAATGTTTACACAGTCCATTGCTTTCATAATTTGTCAACCCTAACATTTTGTTAATTTTTTTAATTTAATTATTGAGGGATAACTTCAGTAAAAAAGATTTAGCTTTCTGCGTGATTGTGTATATATATTCTTTTCTTTAGGCTTACATTTGTTTTGTCTGAAGAGGTGAAGATTTAGTTTTTAAGATCTGTAATAATCCCTAATCACTTTGCCTTATGATATTTTGTATTTTGATTTTGCATCCTGATGTATCATTCTTTTTTACTTTTAGTGATTTGTCAATGCCTTTAAACGAAGAGGGAGGAAATAACATGTGTGCAATAAAGACAATTACAAACAAGGGGGAGTCTCACCGAACAATAAAGAAGCGGCATTTCAAGATGAAAAAGGTATTAATTTCATCTTTATTATACATGCATATAGATTAATGTTTCACTTATTCATCTGATCTTAAATAGTTTAAAGTGGGCGATAGCATAACATTGTGTTTATTCATCTAATTTTTTTAAAGCTTAGGCTTTGATTAACTGTTTGCTATTCACTCTTCGTATTCACCTCATGACTGCATGCGCCATGTTCTGCATTAATGTGTGAGCTGCAATTGTTTGATTTTAAAATCTATAACTATTATGATTGATAATTGTATTCAGTAGACTTTTCAAAGTCTGATCTTTTTTTTCTTTCCAAATTATAGGCAAGAGTCAATAAAAATCATCACGTCTTAGAACTCGGATGTGGTTGGGGAACTTTAATAATTGAAGTCGTTAAACGAACTGGCTGCAAATACACTGGCATCACACTATCATAAGAACAACTGAAATATGCCAAAATAAAAGTCAAGGAAGCTGGTCTGCAGGTATTTATAAACCATATTCTCGTAATTTCAAGAAGCGACTCTGTATACTTTTTTAATGATTATGCATTAAATCTTACTGTGAATCTTGGTATAGGACCATATAGAATTCTTCTATGTGACTATCGGCAGTTACCCGAAACCAGGAAATATGACAGGATAATATCATGGTGAGCCTTTTTTTAGTTAGTAATATATAGAAATTGATTTTCATTTTTTCATTTATCGTGTTTTTTTCTCCACTAAGTGTAATGAGATGTTAGAAGCTGTAGGTCATGAATATATGGAAGACTTTTTCCAGTGTTGTGACTCTGTGTTAGAAGATGACGGTCTTCTTGTTCTTCAGGTTAGTCGTGCGACGAGTTTTTGCCAATATCTTCACTCTTTCTCAAATAGTTTTGAATATTATTATTATTTTTCTTGTACTCAGTTTATATAGATACCGAATGGGAGGTACGAAGAATACAAGCGTAGTTCAGATTTCATAAAAGAGTATATTTTCTCCGGTGGATGTTTGCCCTCACTTAGTCGAGTAACGTCAGCTATGGTTGCTGCATCAAGTCTTTGYAAAAAAAAARYARTTTTATTTATTATTTTTTTGTGTTATGTTCTTAAGAAAATTYTTTTCAGAATAACAATTCAGAAAGCCTTTATTACAGTTATATCGTATGCAATGCAGAGCACCTTGAAGACATAGGAATCTATTATTACCAAACACTCAGATATTGGCGGGAGAATTTCCTCGGAAAACAAAGGTAAATGAATCAAGAACAGCTTGATGATTGATCATCGCATGTTAAAATGTTCTAATTTACAAGAAAATGCCTTGCTCAAATTTAATTTACTTTTCTAATTTCTATTCAAGTTCATTTTAGTCATGGATGCATGGAATTTATACGTAATCTGTGGCTTTCTCAGAGAAATTCAGGATCTGGGGTTCGATGAGAAGTTTATCAGGACGTGGGAATATTATTTCGATTATTATGTTGTCAGATTCAAAACTTGTATACTTGTAAATTATCAGGTGTGTGTATACATCTGCCACTTTTCTTCCTTTTTTTTTCCCTTCAATATTTTGTATTTGTGCTCCAAAGTTCTGTTAACTCTAACAAACAAAAAGCGATTCTTAAAATTCAACCTAGAAGCTGAGAATCACTTTTTTTTTTTTCCAGAATTTGCAAACAGTCGATAATTCGTGTTAAACTCTTGATAATTGATTTTGGCTTTTAAGTTAGTTTCTTTCTTCAAAAATTTCCAAGTGTAGTTTTTCTGCCTCTTTTTTTCTTTTTCCTTTTTGATTTTCTCCAGCTACAACAATAGGAATAAGGGTTTCTGGAAATATCTTTACGTTGTCGTGCTGGTATTGTTCGTGATCAGGTTAAAAATGTTTGTAATTTCATTTATATTTCTTTTTACGGACTTTTATCTATATGTGATGACTTCACATTGTATAGAGGATGTATGATTATGACATTTATGGCATCGTACGAGAATTATCCAAGTGATAAATAGTTATGAACTTACATGTTTTGCTATAATTATTTCTCATTAGTGATGTCATGCTCTTATTGAATTTTGGTGATATAATTAACATATTTACAAAAAAAATAGATGTATTTTCTTACCTCAAACTCGTAGAGAAGTCATATTTTTGGGATAGTGTAAATATAGAGGCTAAGTTATTTAAATCTATTTTTATTATGTGCCTCTGCTTCAACACAAAATACATACTTAAATGTCATCATTTTGTGGGAATTTTGAGCTTTTGTTTTTGTGTAGCACACCTGCTCACCCTATAATTGTCAATACATTCAGCGAGTTCTTGCTATATTCTTGGGTAGAAGTCAAAGGTACTGTTTTACTTGACCTTTAAACTCACAGTTGGTGCTCACCTTGAATTTATCGGTCTGCTGAGAACTTGTTTATTCTACTAGTCTTATTGTATTTCAATCTTCTTGACATTCAAATATTAAGGTTTGTCTGATTGAATTAAATTAATCATTTGACATGCTTTTCATGTAGCTTTTCTCTGAGGTTGATGTGAAGGTTGTTTTAAAGGAAGTTTCATCCAAATTCTTGCGGAGACGTATTGTGGAGGTATTATTTAATATAGGACAAGACATTGTAACTCCTCTGCTCGAATTGCAGTTTTACATTAAAGGTTTCAATATCTTGTTTAACCAGCTAGTCATTAGCTTTTTCATTAAGGTGATAAACCTTTGTTTGGTAGATGACAATGTCCTTATATATCAAAGCAATGAAGAGTTTGATTAAAATCAACACTTACAATTTGCAATTTTATTCTTATAATACTATATTATTATGAACACTTTTCAGTAGTTGTTGATGATTACAGTTTATGGGAATAGTGGATTTTGTGAAATCAGGGGTTTACAGTTTTATAGGAGACTTTATTTTCCAGTACTTAAGTGACGAGTGGATATATATCTCAATTGTCAGGACTACTACTAATAGTAGATAAACGAATTCATGTTTCTCTAAGTTTTTTGTATTCTTGTTGCCGATTTATTTTCTATGGTAGTGTTCTATCTTGCGAATTGAAATGTATAACTGCTTTTCATTCTCTCTTCCTACCATGATATACTTATGTTAGTTCAAGAGGTAAAGTAAAAGAGATAAAATCAACCTGTTATTCTATATGTTAGGTGTTATTCTTGCCCCATGTTCATTCCTGGATGAAGCCATGGTTATAAATGTGATCTTGTCTTATAATAATATCAATAATAGTTTCATGATGCTCAGTCCTAATCAACGATTTTGCTGCATTTTCATATTCTTGTTTACTAGGGAGGAAAAAGAAGTGATGGTAGAACTCCTGAGGAATTACGATCTATTAACTCACGCTGTGGACTTCCTCGAGCACATGGAAGTGTTCTTTTTACACGTGGTGAAACCCAGGTCTGGTTATTTTTACTAGTTGTAAGAACTTAAAATAGATCATTACTCCATATGCATTTTCACATTATTTCTTCGCATCAGTCATTGCAACGTATGTTGTAACACCCTAAATGCGTTCATTTCTCAAGGATGATGGGATCTTGATAGCTTATTATAGGGGATTATCTTAGTTATGTATGCTTCATGCGCCTTATCTGCTTTCTTTTTCAATTGTAGTTATTATCTTGTATTTATGTTAGGCATAATATGAGCAGTTATGTTGTGCATCAGTTATAAAGTAAAATAATGTGAATTTGTTACTCAGCACTCTACAGCTGGTTCCACAAGCCTCACGTTTAAAATCCTCTTATTCCTGTATATTTTGATCTGATTTCCATTCGTCATTTTGTAGTCATTGGTTGTGGTTACACTTGGTGATAAACAAATGGCACAGAGACTTGACAACCTTGTGGAATGAGTTCAAAAGATTTCCATTCGTTGTTTTGGATTTCATATAGTTGAATAAAAATTTTTATTGTATTAATATTAGTTTTAGGTTGTTGTGTCTTAGATTTTATTGAATTTTGGTGTATTTTTTGGTTGATATAATTAATATATTCACAATATTTAATATTAGTGATTTTGGTTTATTCCTGCTTTCATTTCATTTTTTTTAATTTTTTCAAACTTTCTAGAAGATAACTTTTTTTACACCTGTTCTAGAAAACAGACTTTTCAGAACGAATTTTTTAAAATTCATTCTAAAAAGTTCCTACGACCGGAGAGATGACTTTCTAGAACAAGTAATAAACTTTCTAAAATGGGTATCCGTTCTAGAAAGTCAGACTTTCCAGAACGGTTGTATCTAAAATGCAGCAGAATCCGTTCTGAAATGTCTGTTTTATTCGTTCTAGAATGTCTCTGCTGCACTAGTGGTGTGTAGTAAAAAAGTGTAATCTTTAATAAAGATAGTGATACGATTACATATCATTATTGATAGATTTAAAGTGATACGATTGATGGATAAAATGTTACCATAGGTTGAAAATTACTATATAGAAAGTGATACATTTTGTATAAAAAGTGTTACCAAAAAATTATATGTAACACTTATAAAATGCTACTTAGTAGTGTTACAACTGAAATTTTAAATGTAACACTTGATAAAAGTAGTACTAAAGGCCATAAAAGTGTTAGTTAAAATTTAAGGTAGCACGGACAACTGTAGCACCAATCAAAATGTTACCTATTATCAATAGTAACACTTTTTGTCTATTAAATAACACTTTCTTGGTGTTATATAAAGTCACTTTTTTGTAGTGATGATACCATAGTAATTAGTAATATAATTAAAAGATATTATTAAAAAATTATCTTATAATATAATTATAATTGCACTTAGACGCAAATATTAAAACTATTTTTGCACTTTTTCTCTATGTAATATGGTGATACAATCATATATAATAATGTACTCGTGATTAATATAGTATATTAATCATACTTTTATAAAATAATAATATCGAATGATAATTTTATTTTTCGTATCATAATATTATAATGCATATACGAAAACACCTTTATTTTATTTTGTTCAATCATAGTATATAATATAGTATTAATTATGTCACTTAACCTAATAATTTACATAATACTTAGTCATGTGTTTCATATTTAATAATATAAAAGATGTATTGACAATATTTATATTTAGGAAATTATAAATATCAATTGAAAATTTATGGATTTTTTTTTAATTGTAATTGTATTGACAACTTTGTTTGTATGTGAGTATAAGATAAAAGTTATATATATTTTTTAAATATAAAATTTTAAGACAAAAATGCAATATTTATATTATTTTAATTTGTCCCCCAAACTAGAAGATCTTTTGCACTTTACCCTCAAAACTATAAGATTCTTGCACTTTGCCCCCCAACTGCCCGTCGATGGAATCTAAAAGGAATATTCCGCTGAAAATAAAGTTTAGAGGGCAACGTCGAAAATTATTGTACATCAGGGGGCAAAGTGGAACAAAAAATACTTCGGAGAGAAATGTGTAAAAAAACTGCATACATTGGGGGGCAAAAAAAATATCCCTTATTATAAAGAAAAGAAAGAAACTTGATGTGTTTATATGTATATGTATATGTGTGTGTGTGTATATGTGTAGGTTGGATTCCAATGAAGTCCCAACTTTATTTGATAACATGAGAACTAGTGTTTTTGTTATATACCAATAGTATTTTTATTATATAACACTAGTGTTTTTTTTATTAAATAAGAAAAACCACAAAAAATTCAGATTCATCCACTTAATTAGATCTAAAACTAACAACTGGTCTTAGGTTCTCAATAAGGGAGGTGTTCTCATTTGAATTCTTTTACATATTTTATATATATAGGGAGAGAGACTAGCCTGTGTTTAACACCGGTAAATTCTTTATTTGCACATTGAGCTCTTATAGTGATAGTAAGTCTATATTATCCTTGTCTTTGTTTATGTCTTGGGTTGGAACAAATTACTAATGCGTCTCCGCCTGCTGATTAGTCGACATTTTTCACATTTTTATGAATTGAAGCTCTATTTCGTTTTGTTATTACTTATCTTAATTTTAAATCTATTTCATTGGTAGAAAATAAGTTTCTTGATTTTTTTTTTATCTTGAATCGTATCTAGTAAAAATCACCTAATTTTTCGAATTCTTGTTTCGTAGTCGATAAATTATACGTTCTCTTGTTGAATCATAATGACTTACTTCAGTTTTTACTTTATCTTTAGCAGTATCAGTATAAAACTACATTGGATCTTTCCTGATACATAATCTAGAAGCCGATTTTGAGTGTCCAACCGAACCCAAAACATGTCGATGAGAAGCGATTCAGTAATTAAACCTTCATGTATCCATTTTTGTTCTATCATTTCAGGTCAAGCCTCCTTGAAGTATCAACTACCTCGTGCCAAATCTGACCAATCGACCACTTTTTCAAGAAATACGAGACATTTAAGTCATACAAGTAAATAGATCTATTTTATTGATAAGGGGAAAAAAGATGAATGAGGATTGGATTGATCATGAAATAGAATTTTGGGTCGTGAACAGTGATTCGAATGATGAATATATATATATGAAAATTGGTTTTCAGTTCTCAACTAGAAACCAATTTTAATCATAAGATCTCATGAAATGGATGAGAGGGTGGTCCAATCATCACAAACCTTATCTCATGTCGGTCCATCCACCTTAAATAAGCAATGCACAATGTAGTACTATTTTCCAGATACGTGGTGCTAATATTTACTCATTTACGTTGTTACTATCGTTTAGACTTCTAAAGCCATTAATAATTTATTTCCTTACTTTTATGTATCATAAACCATAGATAATGGAAAGACGATTAGTTTGATATATTTTTTATTTTAAATGAATGATAAATATGAAAGTTATTATGTTTTGTGTATTTTCCAAATATTGAATCTGTCCAAGTGACATTGAGTTTGAGACCAAATTTGAGGTATTTTTTAATAGAATCATAGTACTTGTATAGTGTATTTGCATTGATTTTTTTTAACGCAATACTATATTATAAATAAAATTTAACTCATTCATGTCACATTCTTATCCATCAATATTTTTTGATAATGACTTACATTATTTCTTAATTCTCATAGGCCAATATATATATATATATGATTGGTACTATGCCAAAATATACGTAAATCCCGAAATATTCGGAAAAAATTAAATATGCATTTGAACTAAACAGACAAATGAAACATAAGATAATATTAATTAAAAAAATAATTATAAAAATAATCTAAATAAATATATTATTTATAATAAGTGTCAAACTAAGTTTCACTTTTAAAATTTCAAATATTATAAATAAGTAAATTATGAGTTATTTGTAAGATAATCTGAGAGGATTTTGGTTGAGGCATGTAAAAACTAACTCAGATTTAACAGTTACTCGATCCTTTTTTTTTTAATTATCGTGTTCTAGAATATTTATTCAGAATTAGAAAAAAATGACTAATACACTATTAATTGATTTCCCTTATATATTAAGATAAAATCCTCCCAATATATTTGTATCCTCCCAATATATGTGTGTGTTTTCTCATGCTTCGTCTGATAAATAAAAAATTATGGTGTTTATGCTTATGTGTCATCCGAACTTAACATACCTAATATAATATTTTTTAATTATATCTTACCTAATTTAATATTTTTTATTTATTATATTTGGCCTTATTCAATATTTTATTTTATTCTCTTACTATAATTATAAGTATGTAATAATAATAATTATTAATTAATATTAATTATACACCAATACAATGCGACACAAGTTGATATTGTAACATCATTTGGTTTTGTCTATGTATGTAAATAAAAATTATTAACGAATTTAATATAAATATTAAAATATGAAATAATTAAGTATTAATAATTAACAAACACTTACTAGACACGGGTATAAAAAAAGGGGTTGAGAATATGACAATTTTTTGAGTTTTTCCAAAATATGTAATTAAAATTAATTTAACCTAATAGTAAAATATAATATTATCTGATCATAATAATTAATTAGTTAATAGTGATTAGATATCATTGCAAGTCATGGTTTGAGAATACGACATTTTTTGAATTTTTTAAATTAATCATGAATTTTAGATTTAAAACTCTTAATTATCGTAAATATTTTTATATTAATCACGTGCAACACACGAAATGTTAAACTGGTTAATAACATTCCTATTTGATTTCTCCATCTCTTTATTTCTGATTATTTTACTCCATAAATTTGTCTTAATTTTTTAAAATGTAAATTAAAATAAAGTGGCAAGATAATTTAAAACGGACAATTAATATAGAACAGATAAAGTATTATAAATACCATAAATCTTTTTTTTTTTTTTTTTTTTAATTCAGTTGATATCAAATATATGGAAAGGTCACCAATGGTCCAAATACCATCATAATTACATACCTAGCTAGTGCTGCTCATGAAGAATATAGAAATTAATTTGATTTATCGTCTCATGGATTTGAAATTTGAAATTTAAGGAATTCTGAGGTATCATGAATTCAAACCCACACATTTTTGTGGCCATCATCAAGTATTTAACTAATTAATTATGCACCCTTCTTTGAAGTCCTTATCACTCCTCATGAATCAAGTGGTTTCTTAGCTGGAAGAATCTCAGTAAAGATGAAAATAAAAATCAAAAAAAAAATCTTAAATTACAGATTAAAGTCTTATATATCCAGGAACTCACTCTCTCTCCTTTTTCTTGTGTGTGTGTTGGGTGTTAAGATTTAACTTTTGGTTAATTAAACTTTGAAATCTTAAATTAAAGATTGGAAGCGCTGCGGAGAACATGCAATGCACCTTATAAATTTATAATCACATTGATCTGCTGCTACGTCTTTTTGCATTTAGTTATATTGCATTTTTACATTTGAGGTTAAGAATCTTAAATTTAATAGTAACACGTTAATTGTGATTTCATATCGATAATAACAAATCTCACATTTCATCAGATTGCAAATCCCTATTATTTCTATGCTATTTTTCCAAGTTATAAGATTTAGTGAAAAATCAAATATGACATGTATTAAAATGTTAGTTCATAACCCTCCAGTATTGCTATATCGGGAATTGATTCATCAAATCAAAACAAATGCTAAGCAAATCATATATATGAAGCACTAGCGCATTCAAAATTTCAAATTGGGTATGCAAGACTATAAAAAAAATTACTAATATTTATTTCTTTCGTCTAATATTATCTGTCTTAATCGACTATTTCACGAAGATTTAAAAAAATGAGTGTTGTTATAATTATAGGTATCAAATGATTATAAAATCATTTTGTTTAAAATAATTAAAAATGTGAAATAATAAAAATAAAGGTAAAAGTAATAATCTTTAATTATTATTAAAAAAGTAAAAAATAATAATAATTATCTATTGAAAAAATAAATGCGACAAATAGAATGGTAGTAAAAAAAATTCTCCAAATTACAACGGATATAACAGAAATTAAGGAATGTGTGAGACAAAATCCAAAACTTCATGAATAAAGTTTCGCTTTAACTTTGAGGTAAAATAAGAGACAGAGAAAAAAAAACCTAATGTCTTTTTTCTTCTTTTCCTTTTTTTGAAATATGATTCTAATGTACTTATTCTTTTTCTATTCTTTTCTTTTCCTTCTTTTTTGATCAGTCTCAATCATAGTTGAATATAGTAAAGGTGATTTTGAGAAATAAAACTAAAAAAATGGTGTATATATATACACATAAGTTATTCGGAACAAAATGGGCATGCAGGTGCACACTCTCGGTGCAATATGCATCTTCCATTGAACTCACATAAAGAAGAAAATGAATATAACACAACTATATATAATATTGCACAATTAATCTAGTTACACTTGAAAATTAAAAAGCTTGAAAAAAAAAAAAAAAAGACAATTCTCAGCTTTTAATAAGAAAAGTACACTCATTTTTCGCCCTTAGAAGCATAATTACTTTTCTGCAGTGTTTGCAAACACTCCCTGCGTAATTAAGATAACAAATACAAGAAACTCGCTTTAATTTAGGCAATGGAAGCTTTTGTGTAGCTTCAATTAGTACAACACATTTAAAAAAAAAAAACACGAAGAAACTAAAGAAAATACACAACAATCTATGCATGCAGTATGTATGTTAGTTCTAAACAACTCCAAACACCTAGCTAAACCAACCATGACACCGAATAAAGACCCAAAATATATTTTAAAAAAAAAGGTATGAAGAGCCTATTTTCTTCTTAATTAATCATCCTTCATTAATTCTTTTTTCTCACCAAGGCCCTCCACCTAACATTCCATTCCAAAACCCATTAGCATTATTCTCATGTGATCCCTTTTCTTGATCATCACCTTCACTCGTGCTCGAATCTCTCCTCGTCCCTCCCAACGTAAACATTAGGGTTCCATTAACATTCTCGGTCGGCTCATTAGGGTTCGTGTATCCACCCCCATCAATGGAGAAAGCAAGAGAGGGCGGCTTACATTCTTGAAACGAAAAACCGGCCGACGACCCAAAAAGTGCATTATTTGTAGTAGCAGCAGCAGCAGTAACGTTAACACCAGCACTTTGATCTAAGCCACCACTACTCATTGGGGACATATTAGGGATAAATGGATTTAGCCCACTACCTGCATTATTAATAATACTCCCATTTCTTAGAAAGTTGAGGGCTGAAAGGTGTGGAGTAGTAGAAGAAGAGTTAGAGGGCGGTGAAATGACGTTTTTGCCCTCGAGCTTCGGAAACTCGAGAAACTGAGGCACCCCATGATGATGATAATCACGTGGCATGTGAAAGCCAAGGTTAAGATCTTGGCCTTGACCTTGATCATGGAATTTAGGGTTTTGATGGGAAGAGAAATGAGAAGCAATGATATTATTGTTGTTGTTGTTATTGGTGGGTGGGTTCAAATCGGGGATATTTAGTAGCTTTGGGGAGGAGATGGGTAATTGATCCGAATGATTCGGAGTCGAGAGAGATTTTTTGTTATGCTTTCTGGAGCCGCCGCCGACGGGGACGTTTCTTAGGGTTCCGCCTTCGGTCCAGTATCTCCGGCAAGTCTTGCAAAAGTATCTGGGCTGGGTGAGGCTGTAATTGTTGTAGTAGCAAAACTTGGTGTTGGTTGAGTGGCATCTTGGGCAGTTTAGGGCTTGGGCTTTTGGTGGCCTCATCATTTTTTTCTCCATTAGTGATGCCATTGGGGCACCTATTTCTGCCATCGATTTTGTCACTCCATATTCCTGAAATCAATTCATCTTTTTTTTTTTAATTTTTTTTTTTGGATATATATATGTTGGGATTGGTGAATTGAATTAACATATAGTAGTAAAAAGAAAAGAAAAAAACAAATTAGGTGAGTTTGGTATTTTGATTATTATGAGAATTATGTACATAGATGAAAAGGATCATAAATATATATATATATATATAGTAAATAAGTGATTAAAAACATAGCTAAATCTTGTGAGAAGAAAAGAAAAGCATGGGGGACAAAAGGACAAGGTGGTGCGGAAAAAAAAGTTAAATAAAAAAATGTTACTTCTAATTAATTATCACTTGATCCAAGAGTAAAAACTAATTCAGGAAACAAAAAGGTGTAAATGCACAATGCCTAGAAAAACCAACTATTTCATCATCTTCAAGCAAATTAGGCCTAAAGAAAAAAGGCTCAAACTATCGAAGAGAAAAAAAAAAAGGTAGAACAAGAATTTTTTATATATACTAAAATAAATAAAGAAAAAAGAAAGAAGGAGAAGGGGAAAAAAAAGCTATGAGTTCTTAAAACCTTCACCTGAGTCCATTGAGCACTGTCCATGAGTATTTCTGAAGAAGGCAAAAAAGGGTTGTTACAAAAAGGCAAAGTGATAGAAGAAAATTTTCACCTCCTTTGTCTGAAGCTGTCTTTTGATGCAAAGAAAGAATGTTTTTTTTTTTTTTCCCTTTTGTTCTTTTGAGTTGCTTGTGTGTTTGGCTTTTTTTGAGTTGGCTAACTTTATGGATGATGGATGGAAAAAAAAGGGGGGGAAAGGGGAATTGTTTGTTTTGACTGCACTCATGACTCTTGGATATAAATTTGTATTTTATTTATTATTTTATGTTTTATTGTTTTTTATGATGTGAACTATTTTGTCTTCTTTTTATCACCATCAGTGTGTCTAATCTTTTTCTTTTATTTTAATTAATTTCTATAAGCTCTTCCATTTATATAGTTTAATAAAATAGAGGAACAAATTGACCAAACCACCAATCACAAAATAATACTAATAAATTTGGCAATTGGATTAGTGGGAATGAATGGGGAAAGGAGACATCAAGTATGAAGAAATTCCTCTCCATCCCAAGAGTCAAAAAAGCATAAACCCACCCACGGATGATACATCACAATAGCACTCCAACATATATATATATATATATACTATATATATATATATATATATATATATA
>BMAC01000164.1:1251233-1293888 GCA_014905375.1 Phtheirospermum japonicum
TTTAATTTAAAAATTAATTTAATTTATAAATTAATTTGAAAACTGATTTCTTATCATTTTCAAATTTAAAAATTAATTTCTTATCATTTTAAATAATTTAATTTAAAATTATTATTAAAAAATTAATTTCTTATCATTTTAAAATTATAAAATTTAATTTAAAAAATTAATTTCTTATCATTTCTAATTTAAAAATTAATTTTTATCATTTTTAATTTAAATATTAATTTGAAAATTAATTTCTTATCATTTTAAAATTAATTCAAAAGTTAATTTAATTAAGAATTAATTTAAAAATTAATTTCTTATAATTTTTAATTTAAAAGTTAATTTCTTATCATTTTAAAATTAATTAAAAAGTTAATTTAATTTAAAAATTAATTTCTTCTCATTTTAAAGTTAATTCAAAAGTTAATTTAATTTAAAAATTAATTTCTTATCATTTTAATTTAAAAATTAATTTTAAATTAATTTTAAAATGATAAGAAATTAATTTTTAAATTAAAAATGATAAGAAATTAATTTTTATATTAATTTTAAATTAATTTTAAATGATAAGAAATTATTTTTAAATTAATTAATTTTTTAATTAATTTTTAAATTAAAAATGATAAGAAATTAATTTTATATTAATTTTTAAATTAATTTTAAAATGATAAGAAATTAATTTTTAAATTGAAAATGATAAGAAATCAGTTTTTAAAGTAATTTTAAATTAAAATGATAAGAAATGATTAAATCATGCCATGTAAGCATCAAAGCCCGATTGGGCTTTTTTTGTACCAAATTTGATAAATTTGCCAACTTAATGTATGTAGTTTGATGCTGGCCCAACATCACGTACCTTTTCTGAAATAGTAGCCAACATAATGTACCAAAAATGAAATTTTTCCAACAAACACAAATGACTCGAAATAACTGAGGATTGGTGCTTGGATTAAAATTATTTTTACCCTTATTCAAATGTCATCTAAATAACATCATTTGGGCGCCAAATACACAAGGCAAAATCATTTTACAAAAGATATTTATAAATTCCGAACATTTTCTAGTGATCATCATGTGGTTCTGATTAGTTACAAGACTAGCTAGATTGAAATTTCGAATTTGATGAGAACATTTTTGACCACCTTTTTCCTATATTTCACCCAAGCTCTTCCATTTATATAGTTTAATAAAATAGAGGAACAAATTGACCAAACACACAATCACAAAATAATACTAATAAATTTGGCAATTGGATTAGTGGGAATGAATGGGGAAAGGAGACATCAAGTATGAAGAAATTCCTCTCCATCCCAAGAGTCAAAAAAGCATAAACCCACCCACGGATGATACATCACAATAGCATTTTAAATTAAAAATGATAAGAAATGATTAAATCATGCCATGTAAGCATCAAAGCCCGATTGGGCTTTTTTTTGTACCAAATCTGATTAAATTTGTCAACTTAATGTATGTAGTTTGATGCTGACCAACATCACGTACCTTTTCTGAAAAGTGGCCAACATAATATACCAAAAATGAAATTATCCCTGTATTTGCATGACAATTTTTGGTCAATTTTAGAATTTTCAAGTAAATTAAGTCGAGCATTTGTATTAATTATATATTTAAATTGAATTTTTAAGTATAACTTTTAAGGATACCTACATATAGAGAAAGGTCTCTTTGAAAAAGTTAAAACATAAAATAATGTTATATAACTTTTTTGGGGAAAGTGAAAAAATGACTCTAATACTTGGGTGTAGGTATACGACCCTAATGCCTTCTTTGGTATAAAAATATCAATATGAGGATAATCTCAATAATCATTATTTTTTATATTTAACATCACATTCATTTCTTTTATCACATCATTATTATATTTAAAAAATAAAATATTATTAAATATAATATAATAATATATTATCATCCACTTTTCAAACATGATTTGACATCAAATACAATATAAAAATATATTATCATCTACTTTTCGAATATGATTTGATATCTATGGTAAAAAAGTAAAGAATTTTGAATCCTATAACAAATAAATATTTTTAATGTTTACTGAATTCTGAATAATAAAAATTCTAAATATCAGGATTCAGAATCCCCAAAAAAACTAGTTCAAATAAACACAAAAGTCATATTTTATTAAGATAAAAGAATGGAAAAAAAAAAAAGAAAAAAGAACCCTACTTATGAAAAAGTAAAGTAAAAACTACAATTAATTGTTTAAATTTGTTGAAAAAGTAAAATATTTTTAAAACAACATATTACGATCCAACTATAAGAAAAATATAAAATTGCACATACAAAAATTAATCACACCTCTGCAAATTTGACTCACTTAATTAATTCTTTAATTTGAATCTAATTCAATCAATTCCTTAATCCTTGTTTTATAGTTGATGGTTAATAAGAAATATTTATTATTTGCTAAAAAAAACTACGCAAAGTATTTGACAAATCGGGATGAAAAGTTAATGTTTGATGATCAAAATGTTTCGAGAAGAAAGGTGAAGGTTAATAAAATAAAACAAAGACTTTGCAACACTTTTATTTTTGTTACTTTTTCTTTTTAATTAAAAAATAATTAAATGAGACAAAGATTTTGCAATATTTTTCTTTTTGTTACTTTTTATTTTTGATTTAAAAATAAATAGAATAAGACTTTATTTGATGGTTAAAAATAAACTTTTTTGTTACTTTTTCTTTATAATTAAAAATTAAATTAAATGAGACAAGGTTTTGCAATATTCTTTTTGATTTAAAAATAAGTAAAATAAGACTTTATTTGATGGTTAAAAATAAACTTTAGTTAGTTGAGAGTCCTAATCCCCTCAAATACTTTAGGATTATATATGCACATATACCAAAACAATAATATTTTTTGAGTAATAGGAAGGTAAGAAAAATGGTATGATTTGGAGAAATTGAATTCAAAAAACAAAATAACATCATTGTTTTATAAAGACACATGTGAGATTTCACATCCTCCTTTATGCTTTAGTGATGGATAGTTTTCCTTTTCATGCTTCTAAAGCGCTTATGTGTTTGCATGTTCGAAACCACTATCATCATAAGGGATCCCTTTTCTTTAGGGGGGAAAAGACTAAACGAAAAATTGTTATGATTACATGCATCAACTTTCTTCTCTCTTTCTTGATTTTAAGTTCCTAAATTAATTCCTTTGCAGTAGTGTAATAAGATTAGTTTCGAGTTTAAAATCTTTTTAAGTATATGAATCCCTTTTCAAGTGCTTTTTCAAATTTCACTTTTTTCCTAACTGATGTAACATTCTTTAACTACTTAGAGGATGAGGCCAAGAGATAGAAGAGAATATTGCTTACCAACCAAAGCAATTTTTTCCATCCATCATTTTGTTCTTTTTTGTTTTTATGCAATATGTTAAGGTTATTTTATGATAATATTATACGGACATGGGAAGTTGAAATTAAGTGTCCTCTAGCTAGTTTTTATTTTTAAAATGGTATCTTTTGGGGTATTTAAAAAAGAAAAACATAATTAAGGTGTGATTAACCCAATGGTTTTTTATTTTAAATTTTATTTTTTCCAGCACCGAGTAATTAAACCCGACGCTCTAGATAATGCTCACAATTGATTCCATGTTTTCTGCTACAGATATTTTGACAAGTTGGAAAAGCAATACCAAATATAATTTATTTATTTTTGCAACTTTTGTCTAATTAATTATGTAATCAAAGCAAGCAATGTTAATGGTTAGCACGTGAGTATACATGTCAGTAGCTTGATTTTATATCCCAAATTTTATGTTGTACACCTGATCGTGCCATGCCCCACATTTATCTGATTACAATTCTTGATTAATATATGATCAAATTTATCCACTTTTCTTTTTACTCTAATTCCTCTTCAGATTTATTTTTCTACTTCAACTCAAATTAGTAAAAACTCCTAATTATCATACGTGCGACTAAAATGTTTCTTGTGCTTCTTAGAACTATTTCAGATACGGGTCTATATATCCATCCATCGGTTACAAACTTTGATGGGCCCTAATAAGTTTCAATGAAGGAAGCCCAAAATGCATAATATGGGCTTAAAAACTAGGCCAGTGGACTCGAAGCGTCGCCCCAAGGCCTACTTCAGGCCCAAAAAGAAAATCATGAACCAAACCATCTTCATTGCCAAAATTCTTCCCTGATCTTTTAGTAATTACTGGAATTCCCTTAATTTTGGAAAATTGACATTAACAATTGTCATAACCATCGGTTACATATAGCTTCGAATTTCTTTCTAGGTGAGTGACAAATTAAACGAACGAAATCTAAGAAACAAATAAAGATAGATTCTTATAAAGACTTCTAGCACCGAGGATAATCCGGCGGAGGAATAGGGAGAATCTTCGACGGTCCTTACCCGTTTTTAATGATAAGCACGATAGACAAACACCAAGACATATGTATCTCCAAATGGCAGTGCATAAACCAAGCCCCTGGAGTACCATGTATAAATGAGATTATTTTTTTTGCCCCCCAATGTATGCAATTTTTTTCACTTTGTCCCCCAAAATATTTTTTGTTCCATTTTGCCCCCAGATATACAATAATTTTCGACGTTGCCCCCCAAACTTTATTTCCGATTGAGTATTCCTTCTAGATTCTATCGATGGGCAGTTGGGGGGCAAAGTGAAAGAATCTTATAGTTTGGGGGTAAAGTGTAAAAAATCTTATAGTTTGGGGGGCAAATTAAAATAATATAAATATTAATTTTTTGTTTTAAAATTTTATATTTTAAAAAGATATATAATTTTTATCTTATACTCAGACACACACACACACACACAAAGTTGTCAATACAATCCCAATTAAAAAAAACCCATAAGTTTCCAATTAATATTTATAATTTTCTAAATATAAATATTGTCAATACATCTTTTATATTATTAAATATGAAACACATGATTAAGTATTATGTAAATTATTAGGTTAAGTAATATAATAATATATTATTATGTATTATGATTGAACGAAATAAAATAAAAATGTATTTCGTATATGCATTATAATATTATGATTCGAAAAATAAAATTATCATTCGATATTATTATTTATATTAAAAGTGTGATTAAATACTATTAATCATGAGTACATTATTATATAAGATTATAATTATTTAATGACTAATACAATTAGAATTTTGATATTATAAGATTTTAATTATTAATCATTCGATAATTATAATCTTATATAATAATTAATGTACTTATGATTTTCGGCCTAAGTACAAAAAGAAAACGACATAAAAAAATATTGTATTAATTAAAAACAAAGAGAATTATTGGGTTTAATAAACTACCCTTAAAATTTAGTCTAATTAAGTTTTGAAAGATGAAATTGAAACTATATATTAATTAAGCTAAATCTCAGGGGCACTTTATAACTCAATACCTGAATTAAGTTTATATACTAAACTTGAGTTTTGAGATTACCTTTAGAATGGACATATGTTGTAGTTAATTATACATAATGTGATGAAATTGCCACATAAAACTTTATTATATTTATATAATTAATTAGGATAATATACCAAATTATATTTTCTAATTTAAATAATTTGATATTTTTATCATGAAGATGAATGAATCTAATTAAATTAGAACTTTAGCCACATATAAGTTTTATGTCTCTAGATATTACAACATGATTTACATTGGTAAAAAGAACTTCAGTCTTAATATGATTTAAAAAGAACTTCAGTCTTAATAATCTGAGCATGTTGTTTACTTTATGTAGTTACTCAACCTGTTAATTACTCTGATATCAAATTTGTTGTTTTTGAGCTCAATGAGGATAATTATAAAACTTGGAGAGAGTTCTCCTTCATTTGGGTGGATGGACATTTACTATGCTATTTGGAATAATGAACAACCAGTTATAACCGAAGAAAGTAACTCAAATGATGTTGATGAAAAGTGGTAGCGATCTAATCAATTCCGCGTTATGTTCATAAAGACCTGGAAATCAGCTGGGGTTTTTGTTGAGCAGTATGACAATGTCCGTGCTTTGTTGAAGGTTATTGATGATCAATTTGTGTCTTCTGATAAGGCATTGGCTAACACCTTTATAATGCAATTCTCATCCATATAGGTTACCAGGATTCGAGGTGTGCGTGAGTATATCATGCGCATGAGAGACAGAGCGGCTCAACTTAAGAAACTCGAAGTTGAAATGTCGGATTATTTCTTGGTTCACTTCATTTTGTGCACTATTCCTCATCATTATAATTTTTTCAATATCTCTTATAACATATATAAAGATAAATAGTTCATAAATGAATTAATGACCATGTGTGATTAAGAGGAGGGACGATTGGCAATGGGGGAGGGTGAGAAAGTGAATATGACAAAAGTATTTGGAAAGAAAAGATAATTTCAGGATAGAGACAAGGGAAGGGACAAGATTCCTCCCCAAAAGAATATCAAGAAAGGAATTAAATACTTCTTTTGTAAGAAGAAGGGGCACATAAAGAATGATTGACCTAAGTTCCCTTAAGTGTCTTAAAAAGAAAGGTACTCAACTTTAATTTGTTTGTTATGAATCTAATGTGATTGATGTTAATCATAACATGTGGTAGATTGATCTACTTCTACAATCCATGCTACCAACTCCTTACAAGGCTTGCAAAACTTGCGGAAACCATAGGAAAGTGAGGAAAACATTTACTTTGAAAATAAGATGCCCTCATATGTAGAAGAAGTAGAAACGTGTAAATTAGTTTCAAGTGGTGATTTTATTTTACTTTCTGAAAAGACTTTTTACATTCCTAGTTTAGCTAAGCATTTAATTTCTATTTTTAAGACTAGTATCATGTGGGTGTTCCTTTAACTTTTCAAACTCATATTTCAATTTATCTTATAAGTCAAATGTTGTTGGAAAATGTACTTTGCATGATGGTCTTGTTCATCTTAGTTTGAATAATGATGATAATCATACTACTTTGCACGTTCATGATCCTGTTGGTGTAAAGCAATATGTTATGAATGAATAATCCTCTATGTTGTGGCACCGGAAATTGAGATATATCTCCATTGATAGAATCAGAAAATTGGTAAATGAAGCAGTACTTAGTACTCTAAATCTTTTCTGATTTTGAGACTTGTATAAACTGCATTAAGGGTAAGCAGACTAACAAGTCAGAGAAATGTGCCAAGGGGATTTTTAAAATATTGGAAATCATCCATACGGATATTTGTAGTCCTAATATAGATAAATACTGTGATAAGTATTTTATTACCTTTATAGATAATTACTCACGCTATATGTATCCCTACTCTCTTAATAATAAGTATGAAACTGTAGGTGCTTTTAAAGTCTTCAAAATGGAAGTAGAGAAACAATGCGGAAAGCAAATTAAGATTGTGAGATCATATAGAGCTAGTGAATACTACGGTAGATACATTGAGAGTGGACAAGCATCTGATCCATTTGCAAGATTTCTTAAAGAAAATGGGGGGGTTTTCCCAATATACTATGCCTGGTTCTTCGCACCAAAATGGTGTGGCTCAAAGAAGAAATAGAACATTGATGAACATGATGTTTGCTAGCTCCAAACTTTATAATACCTTGTGAACTAAAGCTCTTAAAGCAGCAGTGTACATATTAAACTAGTTTCCAACGAAGGCAGTCTCAAAGACGCCAATTGAGTAATTCAAAGGTTGGAAACTGAGTTTGCGATATGTATGTGTTCGGGGATGTCCGTCTGAAGCAAGAGCTTACAATCCTCAAGAAAAGGGGTTGGACCCAAGGACTAGAGCCGGCTATTTTTGGCCTGGACCACAGCCCAACCCGATTTCAAACGGGCTTGGGCCATAGAATCCCTGGCCCAAAAAAATCGGGCCATTTTTGCCCTGGCCCAACAGGCCCGTTTGGTCAGCTGGCTCGACTTGACTCGCAAAATGCACTACATTTTCTATGATGGGTCGGGCTTGGGCCGATAAAATCACGGCCCAATGAAATTTCATCCTGGCCCGATTTTAGTGGTTGGCCCGACGGGCTCGGGCCAGGCTAGCCCGACCCATCCCATTGCCAGCTCTACCGAGGACCATAAGTGGGTATTTCATTTAATATACTGAAAGTTCTATGGGATACTGATTTTACTGTCCATCTAGGGCTGTCAATTTTACCCGACGAGTCGGGTACCTGATGATTCGGGTAGGGTAAAGTGCACAAAATTCGAGTAACGGTTCGGGTGAGGGTAGTACCCGCAAGCTACAGTTTCAGGTACGGGTAGGAAGTTTGTACCTGTTACCCTATTCGATTACCCGATTAGTACATTAGCGGGTACCCTACCCGTACCCGTACCCTACTCACCTACATTATACCCTAACTGTATCTTCCCGATATATATTATAAATTTAAATATATGAATATAATAATAAAGTACGTATAATAGGGGAAGTTCTACGGTGCCGTGAAGGTATCATTCCTCACCTATTATCAACCATTGGATCAATTTAAAGTTATAAATATTAAAAGATGGACAGATGTAAATGCACGTGGGGTGGGGGGCATGGTACCGTGAAAGCACCGTAGTCATTTCCGTATAATAGTTAGTTTTATAAATTTATATATTTGTAGTACCACACTTACCTATGTAGTATATCAACATAATTTATTTATATCTAATTCAAATATTATAAAATGTATATCTTGCTATAATGTTTCATATTATGATAACATATCATAATTTATGAAATATTATTTATTACATTTATACTATAATATTAACGATATAATATCAATATCAATGAATCATATTTACTCTAAGAAATCTTAAAATTACTTTAATTAATAATTAGAGTAAGAGAACATTTCCTTTACATTCACATAACTAATTATACATTATTTAAAATATTTTTGTATAATATATTGAGAATTATTGTTGTTTGAGATATTAATAATATTTTTGAATGACTCCTTTTTAAAATAATTTAAAATTTTAAGAATTTTTTTATTAAATAAATAAATAACTCAACCAGGTTATATTAAACCAAATTAATTTATATTTCAAAATTAGTGTTAGTATTAAAAAAATATATATTTTAATTAAACAATATTTATATTTGGGTACCCATTTACCCGACGGGTAAATACCCTTACCCTACCCGATGATGAAAATTGGATAATAGGGTAGGATAAATTAGTGCTGGGTAAGGTACGGGTATGGCCGTACTCTCACCCTACCCTACCCGTTTACACCCATATGTCCATCTCATAGAATTAGGTTTGTGAAATCAAGAAATGCTAAATTTCTTGAGAATGACTTGATTAGTGGAAGCGGTGAATCTTTGGATATTAGTTCTAAGAAAGAGCATTCTCAATATCTCATTTCAAGTGATAGAGTGATGGTTGTTGTTAACAATATGCCTTATTTCCAAGCGCATATTGAGCAACCAATTGTGAATGTTACACAAAATGTTGATCAAAATCTTGTATATTCTGAAATTCAACAAATACCTGAACCATTTGAACAACCTGTTACGCAATAAAATCCTGACACTTAGGACAATATTGATCAAGGGTTAAGAAGATATACTAGAACAAGGAAATCAAAGATTTTGAGTAACTATGTTGTATATTTTCAAGAGTGTGACTGCACTATTCGAGTCAAAAATGATCCAAGAATATTTTCACAGGTCATGAGTTGTGAGAAATAAAACTTATGGTATAATTCCATGAAATAATAGTTGATTTATATGTCATGTAATAAAGTGTGGGATCTCGTCGAGTTGCTTGATGGTGTAAAGTCATTGGTTGTAAGTGGGTCTTTAAAACAAAGAAAGACTAGGGCAATGTTGAGAGATATAAAGCAAGAAGTATTTCCAAGGAATTAACTACACTCAGACTTTTTCCATGTATTTAAGAAAGATCCTCTTAGGATAACTATGGCATTAGTGGCCCATTTTGATTTTTAATTACGTCAAATGGATGTGAAGATGACATTTCTCAATGGTGATCTAGAGGAGGTATGAAACAATCTGAAGGTTTTCTCTCTAGTGACAGTGAGCATTTAGTTTGCAAGCTTAATAAATCTATATATGGATTGAAACAAGCATCTCGTCAGTGGTATTTCAAACTCCATGAAGTTATCACTTCATTTAGTTTTGAAGAGAACATCACGAATCAGTGTATATGTCATAAGGTTATAGAAGCAAGATTTGTTTTCTATATGTGAATGACATATCTTGCAACGAATGATAAGAGTTTGTTATATGAGGTGGAATAACTTCTCTCAAAGAACTTTGATATGAAATATGCATCTTATATCATGACATTAAGTTCCATAGGGGTAGATGTCGAGGTATATTGGGTTTGTCTCAAGAGACATACATCAATAAATTTCTAGAGAGATTATGTATAAAGAATTGTTCACCGAGTGTAGAACTCATTGTGAGAAGTGGTAACTTCAGTTTGAATCAATGTCCAAAAATGATCTTGAACGGGAACAAATGAAGAATATTGCATATGCTTCAACTAGTGGAAGCCTTATATATGCTCAAGTTTGTACGAGACCAGACATTGCATTTGTTATCGAAATGTTAGGAAGATATCAGAGTAATCCAGGTATTGACCACTGGAGAGCTGCAAGAAAGCATTGAAATATCTTAAAGGGACAAAAGATCACATGCTCATGTATAGATGAAATGATAATTTGGAGATGACTTGTTACTCCGATTCATATATAGCAGGTGGTGTTGAGTCACGAAAGTCAACATCTGTATATGTTTTTATGCTTGCTAGTGGGGCTATATCCTAGAGAAGGTCAAAGCAGACTTTAGTTGCTACTTCCACCATGGAAGTTGAGTTCGTATCATGTATTGAAACTAGTAGTCATGGTGTTTGGTTAAAGAGTTTAACAACCGACATTAGAGTTGTGGATTCTATTTCTAGGCTATTGAGAATGTACTTTGATAATTAGTTGCGATTTCTATGTCTAAAAACAAGAAAAGTGTTAGTCATAGTATGCATATCGATATCAAGTACTTAGCTATAAGAGAATGTATTAAGGAAAAGAAAGTGGTCATTGAACACTAATTATTATCGATCCTTTAACAAAAGGCATGCAACCGAAGAATTATAAAAATCCTGTAGTACGAATGAGACTTGGTTCCGTAATATAATATTTAGTTGTACGTAAGTACATTTAGAATTACTAACGAAACTCTTATTCAGTTGATAATTTTCATTTGGTTTTGTGAACTTATTTGGTTTGAATATTATCATTCAATTTTGAACTCGAATAAACATCTGGTTTATTCACTTAATTTTTGTAACCACATAAAAAATTTGAGAATAGAATACATTATAATACATAGTTGATATCACTGCCTTTAGAGGACTTATCTCTATGATTCATGTATTATGTTTTCTTAATTGTGTCTGCACCAAGTGGAAGAATATTGGAAACTCACGTTTGTGGTGCAGTAGTTTACAACAGTTGTGCATTTATTGACAATGGCAATTTTTATTTGTGGTGGTTACAATGTTTTAAGAAGTCATTTTTTATGGAAGAATAACTATATGGATTGCATAACACGAGTCCTCTTGTTGCTCAACTCATTCATACATAAACACCATCTATATTAGAGTGAGCAAATAAGAGAAATTCAGTGGTCACGTTGGAAAACTCGATCAAACAAGTAATGGTCGGAGGTATGTTTGATCCATTTATCGTTTTCGCTTGTTTATGTTGTCGAAAACATGTATATTCTGCATTCATGTTTCTTTTATATGTTTCTTTTTCAGTTTTCAATTTCTATTGGAAAAATTGAGAATTGAGAATTTACTGGTTTCATTTGAAAATTGAGATAAAGTTTGGACGAGTGATTTTGCAAATATATTTTTAATTATATAATAATTTGAAAATTGTTAATATATATTATAACAAGATTGTAGATGATGGGCCCTCTTTGATATAAATAATTTTAAAATAGTAATATTAGATTTTGATGGTAATAGTGTGTCCGATATTTTAAAAGATAGTGTGATTGATATATTTGGAATGTTTTCATTGAAAATGAGAATTTTAAAAATAATGATTTCCAACAAAAAAAAATAAAATTATAAAAATATAATTAAAATTTGAAAAAATTGTTTCCATATCCATGCATCACACTACCTTTCAATGAATTTTTTGTGGTCCCGCTATTAGACATTTTTTTTCATATACATATAATTATTTTGAGCAGGCTACAGGTTGCTAGAATCAATGGAAAAAACAGTTGTTTATATTAAAAGCTTGTTTTTGTGAAGGAGCTTTTTGGTCAACTGCGCAATGGCAAAAAACTTTTTGGGTTGATAAAACTAACCGCAAATTCTACTATTGTGATATTCTTAGTGGTGAGTCGCATTAAAATATTCGATTGTAACACGAAGATAGTTACGAAGATGTGTAATGATAAGTATGATTTGGAACCCACATACTTTGAAGTTGTTTTGAAAATTATAGATAAGTTTTTAGTGAAAATTGGTTGAACCAAGCCTAACTGAAAATTTTCTACTAGCATATGGACAAATCTCGTAGTCAAAACTAATACGTTAGCCCTTAAAATTTGTCTATTGGATTTTATTCAATATTCGGGTATAATTCCGAATTACAAAGTCTTGCAATTCTAATATCTGCTGATTATTTTCTGCGTATATCCCATCCACACTGAGAATTTATATAATAGTTTTATTCAGAAATCAAAATATTCATGCATAAATTATCACTAAACAAACTCACATTCACGTTTAGCATTTAAACAATTTTCACATTAAAAAAAAATCAACATAATTCCATAAATCTCAATTCCTCAACAATCGAATCCCAATCAATTTCATCCCCACTGAGTCTCATCTCAGCTGTAACACAATCCAGCACTCTAAAAACCTCGTTCGATCTCGGATGACACTTATCCTCCACGATAAACTTATGAATTACACCTCCTTCCTCGATAAAGCTATGGCCCGCCGCCTTCGTAACATTAAACCCTTTCATCATCTTCCTCATATTGGCAACACCATCCCATTTGCCAGCTTTTGCATAGATATTCGAAAGAATTACGTAATTACCGGGGTTCCACGGCTCCAAAAAGAAGAGCGACTCGGCAGCTTTTTCGGCCAATTCGACGTTGCCATGAAAGCTGCATGCCCCGAGCAATGTTCCCCATACGACCGAATCGGGCTTCATCGGCATGGTCTTTATTAGTTCGTGGGCTTCTTGTAGTAATCCGGCACGGCCTAGAAGATCGACCATGCATCCGTAGTGTTCTAATTTTGGAGTGATGGAAAATATATTTTCCATGGAGTTGAAGAGTTTGCGGCCTTTGCTGACCAGGCCGCCATGCGTGCACGCGAGGATTGCACCGACAAAGGTGACGTCGTCGGGGGTCATTCCGTTTCTCTGCATTACCGATCACAAGACAGAAAAAATTTCAGGTTTGGTTGATTTGGACTTAAAAAGTGTATGTAGGGAATGTTTGCAGGCACTAAAAAAAGTGATTGTTAACTTTTGAAGGGAAAAAAGTTGTATTTAGTGTTTTCATCCAAAAAAAAGTTATTGCAAGAAGAATGATATTTTAGTGATTTTAATTAGCCTCTTACAAATAATAATACAACAAAATTATTAGTAATTTAAAGTTCATTTTAAAGGTGACGCATAGTGATTTTTTAAATTAATTGCTGAAAAATATTTCCACTTTTCACATTTCACAATTCTATCTCAACATTTAAACATTTTGAAATTTATATTCTAACTTTCACTATTATTACCTTTAGCAAAAATGGTTGTTAGCGACTTTGCTCGGCCAAAAACCTACATGGTGTGCTGGATTTCCATCTATTAATTTTCTAAGATTTTTCTTTTTTGCAATTAAATACTCTACTTTTAATAGTATATTCTTAAGAATAGCTTTTGACCAAAAAAAAAAAAAAAAGGCACTTAAATACTCTAACTTTTCACATATTTATTTTGTTCAAAAATGGCTTCGGATGACATTTCTTAGCTTGCAAAAAAGGAAAAAGAAAAAAAAAAAAAAAAAAAGAAAAAAAAAGGGCTGTCGGAAGCCATTTTTAAAAAATAAATTATATTGAAAGTTAGAGTACTTAATTGGAAATTTTAAAAGTTCAAAAACCTCACCAGCATCTGGTCAAACAGCTCAAGAGCTCCATCACACCTCCCGTGGACCGCCAACCCCATGATCATCGTATTCCAAGTACACAAGTTCCTATCCCGACCAATCTCATCAAACAACCCCACCGCCTTATCAATCACACCACATCTCGAGTAAAGCTCCAAAACCGCGTTCCTAACAAACAAGTTCCTAAAATAACCATTCGCCCGCGCATAACCCTCGATCCTCATCCCAATCTCCAACGCCCCAAGATTCGCACAAGCCGGAAGAACACTAGCAACCGTCACCTCGTTAGCCTTAACCCTCCCGTCCCTCCCCATCTCCATATACATCTCCAAAGCCTCCTTATACTTCCCGTTCTGCGCGTACCCGGAAATCAAAGCCGTCCAAGAAACCACGCTCCTAGACGGCATATCCGAGAAAAGGCGAAAAGCCTCGTCCAAATACCCGTTTCTCGCGTACCCCGCGATCAAGGAATTCCAAGTCGGCAAATCCTTACTACTCGTCTCGTCGAACGCTTTTCTCGCAAAACGTAACAAGCCCATTTTGGCGTACATGTCGACCAACGCGGTGGAGGCGTAGACGTCGTGGCCGAGCCCGAACTTGACGAAATGGGCATGGAGCATTTGGGCCTGGCGAGGGTTTGAGAGGCCTGCGCACGCAGCGAAGAGGAAGGTGAAGGAGTGTGGATTGGGGGATAGGCATTGGTTGAGGAGCTGGGAGTAGAGGGAGAGGCAGTGGGAGCGGGGCCCGCGGGACGAGTAGGCTTGGATGAGCTTGTTGTAGAGGAAGAGAGGTGGGTGAGGCGTTTCGTCGAACACCTTGCGTGCGTAGTTTAGGTTTGGGATTTCGAGGAGTTTGGTGATCAGGTATTTGGTGAAGTCTGTGCCATGGCGGAGGGTGTGGGCCTGGATTTGTTTCAGTTGGTTCATGCGATGGATCGATTTGCGGAGGAGGTTTTGGCAGCTGATCAGCTTAAAAGAGGTTGGTCGTGTGGGCGTGAACAGAGTTCAGGTGTTGCGAGATTGAGTTGACCGCTCGTTTGATTGGCCTATCACCTTTTTTATTTATATTGTACCCCTAATTATGTCTAATTTATATTTGAAATATCACCCAAAAAAAAAAAAAGGAGGTTGGAAATAAACCCATAATGGTACGCCACCACCTTGCCATTAGGCCAAGGCGCTATGGGCGTGCAAAGGTAATAGCTAAATTATTAATTTATTATAACTAAAACACACATACAAGAGCTAACTCGATTCAAATGACTTGCAAGTTGCTACGTATGAGACGTCTATATCTAAATGCTTATTCAGTACTCAAGGAATATGAGTTAAAAAAAACATTTTCTTTTAAATAGAAGAGAAAGGAAATTGTTAGCGAAGGATTGTCCATTTTTACTAAGAAGATTGGGTTGTGAATAACATGGAAGAAATCGCAACTAACTGAATAAACATGCTCTCTTTGGCCTATCTGGAAGTTTCACATTGTTTCCAAAAGATTGTAGGGTTCTTTAACACCCCCATTGTATATTCTCCCGGGTTAAAATATTAATCTTTATCGTTTTGGGAAAAAATTAAGAGAGACAGAAGAAAGTTTCACACGAGATATTCTATTTTATTCATTGTTGTATTGCAACCATATTGGATGCCATGTGTAAAAAATGTAGTCATAATTGTATACATGGGATTCATGTTGTGTATTGGAATACTAAATGAAATAGGAGGTAAAGACTGTTAATTTTTTGGTAGCAAGTGGATAAAATACTATGTGCATCATTTATAATATAAAACAACTATCAGATGATACTACACATAGTTAAAGGGTGCATGCCATAAACAGATGGGAACATAGTAAAAAAAATCTGGTGGACAAGGGTAGAGTTCATGGGCAGCTGTTAATAGCTAACATAAAGAGAATAAATGTGTTAGGCCACCTGCATCAAGTATTAGAACAAGAGCATTATGAATCTAGCGTTAAAAATCACATAAGCTGTTTATAATTATCCTATCAAACAACTGATAAATCACACTCCTTGTCCGGCCAAGTAAATACTGCTGCATTTTTCTAATTGATCCTGACCTATAATCAAGTCATTATGATCGGTCATCAGAAATGTTGATTCAGATTTTAATTGCATCTCAAGACAAAAAGAGGAAAACTCAATGAAACAGAAGATAGTAGGAAATCTTTCTGCAAAGCAAACAACAATTGTCACGTTAACCATGCTTTCGTCTTCACCTCATCACAGAGGTGCAAAACTAATAGAAACGCGTTCTACCAGACACCACCTGGTGCTTACAAGCCATTGAACTAAAACAGAAGTAAAAGCAATGAGAAGCTTAACTTCAAAACCTTTTTTTATTCAGAATATGTAAACTAGCATGTCCATGAGGCAGAACGGGTGAGTTTTGGCTTAGCAATCTTTTTGTCCTCTTCGAGCGATATGATAAGCAAATTGGATGGGTTCTCGATCATGAGTTTTGCAACCAGGTATCCTGTAACAGACCACGTTTGGTTTTTCCGTGCCTGCTTCCCAACGTACCGTCCAGTAATGCCGTCATAGTACTCAGGCCATCCATCTTTGGCGAGGCGCTGCTCCACCAACTCTATTGCTCTCTTTGCAATTTGAGGCCTTCCAGTTTTAATGCTTGCTGCTGTGAGAAGCCATAGAAGAACTACAACAGGAATACCAAATCGTAGGCATCATTAGCTGTATATTATTTTTAAAGTGGACACACATTTTTATCCTAAGATCAAACTCGAAAAACAGAAATGTAAACCTTGGTGATACTACATGCTACAATTAGGCACAGCCACAAACTCATAATTTTAAAATAGCAGCACACACGATAAAATGATTTCTGTGGTTGCATACATCATTTTCAAATGTACTTTTGCAATCAAATTAAATCATGTAACCTGTCTGGCTTATAATATAATTATCACACAACATACAAGTTTTTTTTTTTAATTATAATGGCTTTATTATCCAACAAAAATCAATAGATCAAGCACTAATTTATAAGACATGATTTACGCCCTTTTTATGGATAACAAAGTCATTGATCTTTGAAATATAACTGATAACAAGATAAAATGATTTTTAAAAAAAAAATGGACCCATGGGATAAATAACCTGGCCAAGAACCACCATTGTGATAACTCCATCTGGTGTTCTTTGGATCACAGCCAGTCACAGTCTTCCATTCATGTCCTTCGAGTGCTGGATACGTGATTTTAAGGGGCATCTCCCCAATCAAGACATCCCATCGCTCCTCAATCAAATCCATAATTGCTGTAGCCTGTGATGGCGTAGCCAAACAGCTCAAAATAGCAATGCAATTTCCGACCAGAAACCACCTGAAATCCATGCGGGCCGGGCTGACATTGCCGATGAAATACCCTCCCCTCAGTGGCATGAATTCGAATACCCAGTCCGGAATCGATTCAGGAATGACGTTGAACTTGTTCACAGCAGTGTGAGAATACTCCTCGGTTTTGTAGCGGTAAATGTTATTCAGCTGAGTGAAGTCGAGCCAGTAGTAATTCTGTATATGGTAACTCAGAGCAGTGATCCGTTTATCAATGCGCTCAATCAATTCCTTACCATCATGCTCAGGTTTAAGCAATTGTTTAGCACATCTCAGCGCAAAAAAAAAGAGTGCCTGGATCTCAATAGGATACCCATAAATACCCTGTCAAAAAAATGCAGTCAAAAGCTTATAATCAATCCAAATGCAAGAGATGTTAGCAATATCACGCAAGATTCTACATATATTACACTAACAGACCTATTGGAGCATCTGCAATCTCACTTCAGATGTGATTCAAATTAATGGCATAAATATCATGAGCTACTCTCTTCAACAAAAGGGGAAAAGAAAACTGCAATATGAGTACATAAAAATATGTAGAGAAGAGGAATTTACCATCCTCCGGTCAATCATGCTACATCCATCTGCACATAAGAGCGTCGGAAATGTATCAAATCCATCCGACAGACAGAGGTTAAGTATCAGTTTAATTCCTCTCTGCACCTCAGGTAATTCTGAAAGGGAGTAATCATGTGTGAACTTAGTATATGACCGGAGTAATATAATCCACCAGAACCCAGAATCCACTGGTGCAACTCTTCCGATTGCAGTGCCTCCAAAGTCTGCTTGTAGAACCTCCTTCTTACGGTCTGGGTCTTGAATAACCTTGAAACTGGCAGGCATTACACCTTCTCCAAGTGTAAAGTTATCTATTCTTTTCTCCCATCCCTGGAGGTGAAGGGTCTTCAACAGAAAGTTTTTCACTATGTCTACATCTGCATCGGCTTTCATCAGGCAGGCCAATCCAGCGGGAACAAAGTCTCTAACAAAAACCTGTTCATGATAGAAGATGCCAGAACTGATTTAGCATTGCAGTGAACTACAAATTAACCAGATTTCTTAATTAGAATTTGGCATTCAATTACTTCATTTAACGTTTGAAAATATTGATGAGCAATTAAATTTGAAACAGAGAAAAATGCTAATGAGAAATTACGATGGACGGAGAGTGGATATTCACTGCCAAAGCATCACAACAGTTCAATTAGAGAGACAAACGCAAATAGAACGAAATCCCCAAAAGGTAAAAGGAAAACAGAACATGAAATTTCAGTTAACCAGAACAGAAATCCGAGAAGATGAGCTACACAGATCTATTAGAAAGAACAATACGCATAACAGCACTTTCACTAAACACTTTCTAACCACTAGCTACCTTGATTATAAAATTTAAGTAATCTACGTTGCAAATATTCTCCCAGAAATAACATCGCACAGAAACCAGCAGATAGAAAGTAAAAATCGTGGACGTGCTAAAAGTATATACATCAAATAGAGAGATTCGATAATGGTGTTAAATTACAGATGTGACACGAATACTCAAGTAGGAAAACTTAACGCGTTTAATTTTATTTTTTTTAAAATCGAATGCTATATAGTACTACCTGATTGTAATTCAAGGTCTCACCGCCAATATCAATGGCGGCGATTGTACCAACGCGTTGTCCTTTGAAGCGCACATAGGATTTGCTGAGTTGCTCCCACGCCTCGTCCATCATCGCTGACCCATTCTCAGAGCCACCGTTCTTTCCAGAGCCACAGATCGACACATCCATAAAGTTTTCCAAACTCGTTCCCAAACTAGGCGACGGTTTTAGAAGCGAGCTCGTCTTTCCTCCACCGCCGTCACCATTATTAGGCAACTCCTCTGAATCAACGTTTTCTGCTCCTCCACCGTTGCCACAGTTCTGCGACGTCGTTTTGACGTTAATGTGAAGGTCGGCGAAGTTTGCTCTCTTGCCATCGGCATTCGCTGAGATATTAGCACTTGCTCGAACACCTGAAACTTCGCGTACTACATTCTTCCAAGCATCATCGAACGTTTCCGGAATTTCTGTTTCATTAGGCGTCAGATTTCCCGGCGTGGTTTTCTGCTCTGGATCATCACCGGCGATTTCGAGTACGGTCGCGAGAGACATTTTGCAGAGAGAGAAATTGGAGTTTCTAGTGAGAGAAAATTATTGATGAAATAGTACAGACGGGAGCATGTTCATGCATATAGCATTGTATCTATAAGGGAGTGACAGGTTTCTCTACGGTTATGTTAGCGTGCTGTTTCATCCGATACACTCTAAAGTCGCGTACAGGTCACCACAACCCGAATCATGTTGAACGATTCAACTTCACAGTTCGCAGGGAGTGAAAACGGAGAGAGATGCTGGCGACATTACGTATAATTTTTGTTTTGGCAGTTAACGGGGAAGGAGAATTTGAGAGGACTATTGTTTGGATCAGTTTCTTCACCCCTGATATGTAAGATTAACTACGGAAGTGCCATTAGACGTTTTAGTTTACAAAGATAATCCTACTTTTTTCTTTTCTTTTTCTTTTTTTACAAAATTGTAAAATAATTGGTGTTCTTAAAGGTCCGCCTATACTTTGTCTAAACACACCTAGGCTTAAAGCATCACTGAAACGTATTGCCTTCCAAAAGGTTTGGAAACGACAGTCAATTTAGAGTTGACCGTCTTTTATGTACGTAACATCTACTTTTTTTTATTGTGTTTTAACTATATTTGTATTTTATTTCCTATTTATCGTTAAATTCAACTATCTTAATATATTCATTTTGTATTCAATCCTACGAGATTGTTACTTTATTAATAATATTAAGTAATATCTTAATTTTAAATATTTTAAAAACTATTTTGTTGAGAAATTAAAAAATATTTCAAAAAGTCTTTAAACGATGTATTGTTTTATTTACTTATTAATAAAAAAATAATTAAAAGAAAAACGAACCTTTTGTCGCCTACACTTTGCCTAGATACGCATAGGCTTCTAAGGCTTGAGGCTTGTCCTCGCCGGTTTGGCACGCTTCACGCCTTTTGAAACCTTAAAAATAACCCGATTAATCTGGATTGGTATCAACTTAACACCAGTAAATATTAGGAGTGAGTGTGGTGTCATTTGGTTCTAAGACTGAGAAATCTTTTGAATGGTACCATGAACAATTTTTGGGTACATTTTGATTCTAAGAAAAATTAACTTTAATGGGTTTTTTTTTATCGTTAAATAAATTTTATAGATCAAAATCAAATATACAACACATAACAAGTGGAAGCCACACGTCGGCTCCTCACTTGCAAAAGTTGGACGGGCATAAAATCAAAAGGAGGGGCGGCCACACGTTGGCTCCTCACTCCATGAAATCAAAACAAAAAAGAAGACAAGCCTAGCATACTCCAAGTGCTTTATTCTCTAAGTCGGCTAAAACATGTGGGTAACGGGCAAAGATCGACTTGTACACATGCACCTTGATTTTCTCGATGATGTGATCAATGCGCGGCACCTCATTCTCAAAGATCTTCCTATTCCAGGCGGCCCAAATATGGTAGACCATGGCCGCCAAGACTGCTTTCTTCCACTTGGTTTGTCAACCCGTCTCTCGTGCCTCCTTTTTGATCTATTTGAGTGCGCTCTTAAGAGTGGTCATGCTGCGCCTAAGACCGACCCACTTTATTGCAGACCAAATCGCACCAACGAAGTTACATGTAAAGAAAAGATGCTGGGAAGTCTCATCATGTATGCCACATAGCGCGCATCTTGGGTCAGTGTCCATAAAAAGACGCACCCTATCTTTGGTTTTGAGCCTGCCAAGAATGCCAAGCCACAATATGAATGAGTGCTTGGGCGTATTGCAACCGCCCCAAAAAGTGCCCTTCTAAGTCACTACGCCGCCTTTCCTCCTGAAAAATTCATAAGCGCCTCGTGCACCATTTAATCTCTGCTCTGAATCCGAGTTGGCAAGAGTATGAGTTGCCTCTTACCGTGATCCCAACTATTGGATAAGAAGCTTACGAATAACATACAAGTTCTTTAGCAAAGGCGAGTCCCGATCCCGAATTCGCCAGTCCCATATTGATTGCCTCTTAAGGTAAACCATGTGCAACCATTTGTACCACAATGTGTCCTTCTTGTCCTGCATATTCCAAAGTGTGTGAGCAAGTAAGGATTTGTTCCAAGCCTTGATGTCCTGTATTCTCAGCCCTCCTTCAGAAAGGGGTAAACATGCATCACCCCAAGAAACTTTCCCGATGTTGGTTCCCCAAAGGAACTTTCGGCATATTTGCACAATCTTGGCCTGAACAATTGCTGGAATTGAGAAGATTCCCAACCAGAAACACTCGACATCTTGCAGCACCGATCTGATCATCTCCAGTCGTCCCGCAAAAGTGAGTGTGGCTTCACTCCACGAATTAACGTATGCCTAGAGTTTGTCCACGAGCGGCTTATAATGTTTTGATGGTAGCCGGACCGAAGTCAATGGTATCCCAAGATATCGAAAGGGCATTTCTCCCAAAATCAGTTGCGAGTCCCTAAGAATGACATCTGATTCGAACCTCTTCACGCCCGCTAAGTAAATGTTCAAAATCAAGGGGCAGAAGCAAGTCAAGAAAGGATAAGAGTGAGACCAAGTGTTGGAATTGTGATGAGTTATGTCATTACCTGAACCAGTGCAAAGCACCATTAAAGAAGAAGGACAACAAATCAGCTAACACGACAATAGAAGATATTGCAGATGCACTTATTTTAAGTGTGAGCAGTCCATTAGAATTGTGGGTTTTGGATTCAGGTGCGTCGTTTCATTCTTGCAGTAGTGCTGAGGTCATGGAACAGTATACGTCTGGCGATTTTGGGGAGGTTTACCTTGCTGATGATGAGCCTCTGAAAATTGTGGGAAAAGGAGATGTTCGGATCAATACTTCAAATGGTTCTGTATTGCAGTTGCATAATGTGAGACACATTCCTGGTTTGAGGAGAAATCTACTTTCAGTAGGGCGCTGGATGACGAAGGTTATGTTGTGACCTTTGGCTATAGTAACTGGAAGATAACCAAAGGAGCCGTGGTGATGGCTTGAGGAAAGAAGGAGGGTACTTTGTATATGACAACTAATACTGAAGATTGCATTGCTATTGCAGAAAAAGATAAAGATGTGGATTTATGGCATTGTCGACTTGGCCACATGAGTGAAAAGGGGATGAAAGAACTGTGTTCGAAAGGTAAGCTACCAGGTCTCAAGACAATTAATGTCGATTTGTGTGAGGATTGTGTCTTCGGTAAACATAAAATGGTGAGTTTTTCGAAGGGTGACAGAACTTTAAAGAAACAGAAATTGGAGTTGGTACACAGTGACTTCTGTGGACCAGCGCCAGTAACATCCCTTGTTGGTGCGTCATACTACATGACTTTCATTGATGATTCTACAAGAAAGGTATGAGTTTACTTTCTGAAAAATAAATCCGATGCATTTGATACTTTTAGAAAGTGGAAAGCCCTTGTAGAAAATAAAACAGGTTTGAAAGTAAAGTGCTTAAGATCCGACAATGGCGGAGAGTACGAGCTTAGAGAATTCAAAGAGTATTGTGCTACAAATGGAATTCGCATGGAAAAGACCCTGAGGGGAACCCCTCAGCAGAATAGAGTGTCAGAATGAATGAACAGAACTTTGAATGAGCGTGCCAGATGTATGCGGTTGAAGTCAAGTTTACCAAAGATGTTTTGGGCATATGCGGTTAACACAGCTGCATTCCTGGTTAATAGAGGACCATCAGCTCCTTTGGAGAATGGCATACCAGAGGAGGCTTGGAGTGGTAAGGAGGTAAACCTAACTTATCTACGAATATTTGGTTATGTTGCTTATGTTCATATTAATGCTGCAGCTTAAAGTAAGTTGGGTGCTAAATCTATTAAATGTACATTTATTGGATATGGAGGTAATGAATTCGGTTACAGATTCTGGGATGAACAGAATCGAAAAATAATTCACAGTCGAGATGTCATATTTAATGAACAGGTTTTGTACAAGGATAGAATGGGTGCACCAGATGCTGAAAGTGCTGGTACCCAGGTTGTAGAGTTAGATATTTCTAACTCAGGTGGGAGAGAAGTAGTTCAAAATGACCAGGAGGTTGTTGAGGCTGAGCCGAGAACACCACCAGTTCCGTTGCGAAGGTCTACAAGAGTGCGAGGATCACCGGATAAGTTCACACCATCAAATTACTACTTGTTGCTGACTGATGGTGGTGAATCTCAATGTTACGCAGAGGCTGCACATGGTAAGACCAGAAGCATATGGAGGCTTGCCATGGAAGAGATGGACTCCTTAATGTCCAATGACACTTGGGATCTTGTTGAGCTCCCAAATGGAAAGAAGGCGCTGCATAATAAGTGGGTCTATAGAATTAAAGACGAGGCTGATGGGAGCAAGCGTCACAAGGAAAGACTGGTTGTGAAGGGATTTCAGCAGAAATACGGTATTGATTATACAAATATTTTTACTTCTGTTGTAAAACTAACCACTATTCAAATGGTTTTGAGTATGGTTGCTGCAGAGAACTTACTATTAGAGCAGATGGATGTAAAATCAGCTTTTCTTCATGGTGATTTGGAGGAAGACATATATATGAACCAACCAGAGGGATACTTTTCGAGAGGTAACGACGACCTAGTGTGTAAACTGAAGAAGAGCTTGTATGGTTTGAAACAGGCTCTGAGACAGTGGTACAAGAAGTTTGATAAGTTCATGCTTGATATTGACTTCGTCAGATGCAATACTGACCATTGTTGCTACTTCAAGAGGTTTGATGATAGTTATATCATATTATTGTTATATGTTGATGACATGTTGATAGCAGGTTCTTGTGCTCGAGAAGTGGATAGATTGAAGAAATAATTGTCAGAACGGTTTGCTATGAAAGACCATGGAGACGCCAAGCAGATTTTGGGTATGCGGATTACTCGAGACTTGGTGGGAGGAAAATTATACCTTTCTCAGGCGGATTACATCGAGAAGGTGTTGAAAAGATTCAATATGGAGAATGCCAAGCCAGTGAGTATCCCGCTAGGTAGTCATTTCAAACTATCTAGCAAAGAGTCTTCTAGCAGTGATGAAGAGCGTGCCCATATGCAGAGGGTTCTCTATGCTTCAGCAATTGGTAGCATCCAATGGTGTGCACGAGACCAGACATTGCTCATGCGGTGGGAGTAGTTAGTCTTTTTATGAGTGATCCAGGTAGACAACATTGGGAAGCAGTGAAGTGGATCCTTAGGTACTTAAGAGGTACCAAAGAGAGAGCCCTATATTTTGAGGGCAAAGGTGTTGAGCTTGCAGGATATAGTGATACAGACTTAGCATCGAGCAACCTTAACAGAAGGAGAAGTACTACCGGGTATGTATTTACTTTGGGTGGTACAGCGATATCTTGGGCTTCTAAGTTGCAGAAGGTTGTGGCTCTATCTACCACAGAAGCAGAGTATGTAGCAGTGACAGAGTCTAGTAAAGAGATAGTATGGCTGCAGAAAATTTTGGGTGAGTTGGGAAAAGAGCAGAAAAATGGTATCCTGTACAGTGATAGTCAGAGTGCTATTTTCTTGGCTAAGAATCCAGCATTTCATTCAAGAACAAAGCACATTGAGTTGAAGTATCACTACATATGTTATCTCTTAGAGGAGAAGATCTTGCAGCTAGTGAAGATTCGTGGAATTGACAATCTTGCCGATATGTTGACTAAGGTTGTGACCTTGGAGAAGTTGAAGCTATGCATGGCTTCAGCTGGGCTTGGAACTTGAGAGGAAGGCTTGGCGCTGCTGAAGTTATGAATTATGTTGAGAAGATGTAGAGATGGTTACATTCGAGATCAGTCTTCATGTGGGAGATTGTTGGGTTGTGGAGCCTGAAGTACTGTACATCCAAGAACTAGTTCACGGCTATCCAACTCGGCCGGTGAGTTGGCGGGGGGGGGGGGGGGGGGGGGTACAAGGGGGCAGCGCACCTTGCTATCGGGGGTTCGGGGGCTGGGCCCCAAGCCAATATTTTTTGGGTTATTTTAGGGAGTTCGCGTAAAATTATAACTAGGGTATTCTTGTTATAAATAGTCTGGTTGTGTAATTGTAACCCTATCTCAAAAATTATTATAGTACAAACTCCTGGCTTGGCAGCGCCCCCAGGCGTAGTCAGAATCTCTCTCTGACGAATTGGGTAAACAATTTCTTGTGTCATTTTATTGCTTCTCTTATTCATCATATTACTTCTAATCCTAACAATTTCAAATTGTCTACAAGGTTTTGTGCTTGCATATGACATAACTTGCATAAATTATGGGCACTGTAGTTTTCAATATTAGACAATTGTTTTTGCTACATTAATTCACATAAGTGATCTTCTACCGATTAAAAATATTTATCTCGCGCTTCCGCTGCGAAGCACGGGTCGTTTCTCAGTACACATTATATAAGTCATTTTTATCTCATTATACACTAATTTCTTGCATTAGTCACGCGGACAAAGTCAAGTGTGCTAGGTATACAACACTAAAACAAAGACAATTCTAGAGGAATTACAAAGGAATCTATCATTTTTTATTGGTATTGTTGTTTTTCCTTTAGATTTAATATTTAAAAACATATCAAAAAAAAAGAGGAATGGAAGAAATGACAGAATTTTGTATCATTAAAAAAAAAAAAGTTCCCCGAAAGAATGCCAAATCTGAAATATTGACAAACTTCTGGCCATGTGAACTCAGAAAAGTGCAGAAGAAACCAAATCATCAACAATCAACCTCTCTTTCGTTTCAATTCCCATATGTACGTGTGTTAGTATTATATCAAATAAATAAAATTCTGAGAAATTCAATATCAATGATCTATACCTCAAGGGGTGGAGATAATTGCTCGTATAAAACCCCAACTCCTGATTTTCTAGTAGATTATAGATCCATTAACCATAAGTCAACTAATTCTAATATACATAATCAAATAGAGTATGTGGTACAAATTAATCAAAAATCGAGCATCGTTAACCTGGACTTGTTTTAGGAAACCCTTAATCATTTGCTTAGATTCCTCACTCATAAGAAGACGCTGACTTCAAAATCGACGAGTCTTGTTATTTGCTCAAAAAAGAAAAGGTTTGCACTGTGATATCGAAAAACTCATCGATTGAATACTTACATTTTAAGGAAGAAAGAAGAAATAAATTCCTAATCGATCTTTTTGTATTTTTAGAATTTATTCGGAAGAGAGAGCTGAGGGGAGAGAGTATGCGCAAAGAAGAAACGAGGTGTCGTCGAGCGAGAGAAGAGAGGCTTTTAGAAGTATAGAATAACAATATAAGTCATTAAAAATAGTATGGAATAATAATATAAGTCGTTAAAAATTATAAAACAAATATAGGAAAATAAATATTTAATCATGAATAAAAATTAACATATTTTAAAATGAAACCGAGACAAAAAGAAAAAAAAAAGGCCCATATTAAAAAAATAATAAACTATCGAACATAGAATTCTAAAGTGCATTAGAAATTAGGAGTTGACAATTTTAATTTATTTAAAAAAATGAAAATCAAATATATGTGTATTAAGCTCTAATTTAATCAATTTTTAAAAGGCAATAAAATGAAAGAAAAAATCAATTAATCATTTGCATGTGTGTGTATAACTATATATACATCATCTCTACGAGACTCTACTGTATGCTTTCCCAAATTTTGTATATGTGTTGAATATATTTCATTCTCTCTTTCCACCTATAGAGTTAGCATAATCATCAACCACAATATATGAACATTAAGAATTAGAGCTACGTTAATAAGGTGGTAACAAAAAAACTAAATTTATTTATTGATATGAAGTTGCTGGTGGTGTGTATTTCTAATCAATGAATATTTTTATAAGAAGCATGGACTTTAGGAAACCTTAATCAAAACTTGAATTTGGATGATGATCAAAATCTAAAGATGCAATTATCTTACCAAATTAAGGTTTATAGTCATGTTTACATACCGAATATATAACTTTCAATAAATTTCATCGAGATAATTCATATCATACCATGTTTAATGGTTGAATCCATGTTATTACTTCATAAATCTAAATTAGCACTAAACTGATCAAAATGTGCACAAGCAAAAGAATAATTGCGATGAACAAGTTTAAAAATAAACCTCTTCGAATAATGTTAAACAGTGAACTCCCACAAGTAATCACCTCCAATGTGTAAGCAGAAATTATTCTGCAAAACCTAAAGAGCTCTCATGTTTTCATTTCCCTTCCCCTACATATTACTAACCAAAAGTTCAAAACAAAGGACTAAAACAGTAATTTTTAAAATGGAAATATAAATTCAAAAGGACCCCCATTTCTTCTAATAAATTGTTTTGTCATTTCTTACAATGTGAACCAATAATCAAACATTGGCTTGAAAATTAGTACATTTGAAACCCTAAGAAATGCTGAGAATTATGTGGTGCCTTTGCAAAACTCGTGCCCTCTCGATTCAATTACAAATATTACAAGAAATAACTACAATTTATTTTTAAAGAACTACACAAAAAAACCCATGCAACAACATTTTCTACAAAATAATATAAAGAATATAAAAAATGGAAAAATAGAGAAAAGAAATGCAAAACCTGATCCATTTGTCTCTACTACTACAACCTAAATGGAAGAAACCAACAATTAGGTTCTCCGGTTACCATACACCTTTGAGTGCCATCATCTCTTTTACTTTTTCTTCCCTCGTTCTTAGTAAAAATTTGAGATTTTCCAAACCTGAAGAGGTTGCTTTCTTCAACACTTGTTGGAAAAAATCAATGAATCTGAAATCTAGATTTGCGTCGAAATTGACCCAAAGTGTATCAAATAGAGAATGGAAAAAATGATTTGAATTTGGTTATAAGATTTAATAGTGCAGATTAAAGGGAATTTTTTTTTGCCCCCGGTGTATGCGCTTTTTTACACATTGCCCCCCAAAATATTTTTTGTTCCACTTTGCCACCTGATGTACAATAATTTTCGACGTTGCCCCCTAAACTTTATTTTTGGTAAAATATTCCTTTAAGATTCAATCGACGAACAGGTGGGGGGCAAAGTGCAAGAATCTTGTAGTTTGGAGGGTAAAGTGCAAAAATCTTATAATTTGGATGACAAAATAAAATAATATTAATATTGAGTTTTTATGTAAAAAGTATTATTTTTATTAAAAATAGAATTTATATCTCATATATATATATATATATGTATGTATAATCATGAAATGATATCATAGTAATTATTAATATATTTAAAAAGATATTATTAAAAAAATTATCTTATTAAAAAGATATGGAATTTATATTATATATATATATATGTGTGTATGTTTGTGTGTATATGTGTGTGTGTGTGTATATATATACATATACCATAGTAATTAGTAATATAGTTAAAAAGATATTATTAAAAAATTATCTTATAATATAATTATCATTGCACTTGGACGCAAATATTAAAGCCATTTTTGCGATTTTCTCTCTCTGTAATATGGTAATACAATCTTATATATAACAATGTTCTCGTGATTAATATAGTATTTAATCACATATTTTAAATAAATAATAATATTGAATGATAATTTTATTTTTCGTATCATAATTTTATAATGCATATACGAAATACACCTTTATTTTATTTTGTTCAATCATAATACATAATAATATATTATTATGTTATTTAGAAAAATAATTTACATAATACTTAGTCTTGTGTTTCATATTTAATAATATAAAAGATGTATTGATAAAATTATATTTAGAAAATTATAAATATTAATTGGAATTTATGGGTTTTCTTTTCTTTTCTTTTCTTTTGTTTTTTAAATTTGAACTGTTTTGACAACATTGTTTGTGTGTGTGTGTGTGTAAGATAAAAATTATATATCTTTTACAAATATAAAATTTTAAGACAAAAACTCAATATTTATATTAGTTTAATTTGCCCCCCAAATTTTAAGATTTTTTTTCACTTTACCCTTCAAATTATGAGATTCTTGCCCTTTGCCCCTCCAGCTACCCGTCGATGGAATCTTGAAGGACTATTCCGCCGGAAATAAAGTTTAGGGGGCAACGCCGAAAATTATTGTACATCAAGGGGCAAAGTGAAACAAATAATATTTCGAGGGGGCAATGTGTAAAAAAATGCTTACATTGGGGGGCAAATATTTTTTTCCCTAGATTAAAACATAAACATCAAAGTTTAATATCAAAGGAAAAACTAAAAAGCAAATATTCATATGATAATGCATATTCATAAGGAGATTAAAACATAAATAGTGCAAATTCATAAGCATATTTTAACACAAAGTCATTTTAGTTTAACATATAAAACTAATTTAACAAATAGGAAAATGAGAATACCCGATAATCATCACAGGGATAATCCATCCCTTGGCCGTGAATCTACTAAATCTACCAAAATAATAGATTAGATCTAAAATTTCCCAATGATATAAATGAACCATCACAAATTCATAATCGCTAAAAACAATAAGCAACCCAAATTCACCAATATAAGTTTGAAAAAATCATACAAATAATCAACATCGGCATATTAGGCCTGCTATTATATGACTCATTAATGACATCCCTCTATTCATTATTAAATTATTTCTCTAGTAACTAACCTCATTTCAGACTATTGATTCAATTCCTCGATTATGCGAGTGGCTTCAGACAATTATCTTCACTACAACAGTAAAAACTCACAAGTACTTCTTCATTTCCTCCTGAAAAGGATATCAGCTTGAGAAAAACAACATCACGATTTAGGACACACAAACTTGAGAGATAATCACCAGAGGATCACGAATAAATGAATGTTAACACAATCACAACAACATATTAACTGAATGCGCTCCAACAACTAATCGGTTTGATTTTGGTGTTTTGTTTTTGAAAATAAGATATATGGAATTTAGTTACGATTTTTTTAAATCTTTATTCACATTACTGATATTAAACTTGAAGAAAAATGTTTGTAGATAATACTATGAAAGGTTGTTGTACATTTAGTCATTGATCAAAAAAAAAAAAAAATGGTTCTTGTTGGATATCATTCGTGAGAAAATCTTTTTAACAACGGACTGAATGCTCCCATAATCACCAATAGTTGGATATCATTCATGAATCTACAATCGTTTACAGACTCTCGTGGAGCATTCCTTGTACAATAATAATTCCCAAAATCATAAGCACCTTGAAAACGTTCTCCAGCTACTTATTTGTCCATTAAATTAAAAAATTTAATTATAAAAAATAAAATAAATGAACAAAAGTAATTTTTTAAAAAAAGGCAAAAAGAATGCTAGAGGTTTAAGTTTGTAGCAGGCAAAAAAAAAAAACATCTACGTCATGCTACAAACCACCAGTGGTCGCTTGCCAAGATACGGGTTGGGTTTTCCCCAACACCCGACCCAATATCTGAAAAAAATAAACAAAAGAAGGGACTCCAGATATAAGAAATAAAAATCAGAACATGTACTCTGATGATGTTTGAGGCGGGTGGTGGTGGTGGGTTCACTTGAAACTTGTGGGGGGAGATCTCAGATTCGCAACGCGAAATTTTAATCTCTCTCAAAACATATGAACTGAATGCGCTACAAAATATGATTGGAATTTAGAGGGAGAAAACAACTAACCATTCACCTGGCCGCGGCTTGGAGGGATACATATGAGAACTCTTTAGAAAACCCTATAAACCTATTCATATCCAATCTTTTGAATATGACAATCTTGCCACTCAGCTACAACTTTTCCACTCAGCTTACCACTTCAATAAAAGGGAATTTTAGTCTAACAAACACTTCATGAAAAAGTGTCATTCACATACACGACCACTTGTCGAAAGTAGGAGCGACTACAATAATCTCCCATCCTTTCTTGTTATATAGAAGAAGAAGAAGAAGAAGATAGAAGATGCACTAGAGAGTGTCATGTGTGTTTATTTGGTGATGAGTGAAACCTGTCGGCTATGGGGAAGTCCCTTTCTCTGCTATCTCCAAATAAGCATTTTACCGGTTGGGACCTTTTATTCGAACCAACCCGAATTGGTTTTACGATCCACGACAACACTCCCATAGCTCCACCTCCGGGCTTGATAAAAGTGGATTGCTTTCTTTTTTGTTTGCTGTCTACTGGTGGCAATGAACAAATTTATAACCCCGACCCATGCAGTAATATTATTTTCAATTTTTGAATTGTAGTGAGTACTTGATTAAAAATTACAATTGATTATATACTTTATTATTTTTAAATACATTTTTTTAAATTTCAATTTAAGGTTTAAATTTCTTACTTGATTAGCATACAATAATAAATGATTGTTTGCAAATACTTCTATTTTTTAAGAAGTGATTTATTCAAGTGGATGACAAATTATTATTTTTCAATTAAACATAGTGAATTATTTTCTCCAGTGTGCATCGAATGTGTATATTGTACACGTACATTAATCATAATTAAGTTTGGACAAGCACTGCCAGTGATCAATCATTTGCATATTTAATAAACTAAAATCTCGAGTTATACCGTGCACCAGATGTATCATGAGCATCATGTATATGTCAATAAGTACATCGCTTAAACTATTATATATATATATATATATATATATATATATATCACTATTTCGATACATTTTATAAAAGATAAATATACATCATTGTATAAATATAAATATCATATAACATAACTAGAAATAGATTGTGATGCACCATGATAGGTGCACTCGCATGGACTAATAATTTCGTAAATTATATGGTGCACCTGGGTGAAAACGATGCCACTTGAATTAATTATTGGTAGGATTCAATTGGGCGGGTGTCGAGGGTTTTTATCACTCAACTTCTCTCTTTTTCTTCCCAGATTCAAATGGGTGTTTTCGTCTTCGATTTTTTGTAAATTCAGATGAGGATTTCAATTTCTTAAATTTTTGACAGAGGTTTTAATTCTTCTTTGTCTTCGGATTTGTGTTCCTCGGTTTTTTGTGAAAGATTATGATGTCGCTGATGCTTCATCTTCATCTTTGATTTTAGATGAATTGATGGATATTGTGGTTGTGGCTATATCATCTTCCTCGTGTATGGTTGTGGATGAAGGTATGAAATCCACCTCCGCCCCTATGTTATTTTCTTCTACATATTCTGGTATAATTTTACATATTTGCAAATTTTCATTTTATGTGCTTATTTGATATTGTTCCAGTTGAATATGTACATTATGTTTGTTCATATGATACATTATTGTGATGAGCAATATGCAATTCTTTGTATTGTATTTTTATGTATTTATGAAGTTGGACAGTTGAGTATATACATTAATCCATATGTTAATATACATCACCGTGATGTTAGATATACATCACAATAATTTTCAAAATATGAGTTATGCTAATGCGCCTGCATTATGAATTAAAAAGGCAGTTCATGCTTTAGATTGATGGTGATGCATCTCCTCTCCTTGAATTAGTGTTGTCGATATATAATGATTCCACCGGCATTGTCCTTGAATTTTTCTTCAGAGTGTTGAATGAACTGCAAGATACATCCATGCTTTATCAAGTATGGTTTAGTTTTGTTATTGATAATTTTGATCTAATTGATTTTTCTGAATACAGTCTTGTGTGATTATTCATAAATCGAAGTCGGTTCATAATTGCCTGTAATTATTTGGGTTTTGGTTGATTTTTGTATATATATCAAGAATAATTTTGTGAATATGATTTTTCTGAGTTAGATTTTTGTGCAGATGTTACTATATTATTTGTGTTATTGTTCATGTTTGTGTTTGAGTACTTGTTTGTATAGTTTGCAATCAAACGTGTACATTATGTTCGTGCTTATGATACATCACCGTGATAAGATATACACACAGTTTTTTTGTTTTTTAAATTCATTGGTGTAGTTGGCAATTGAGTATTCACATTATGTCACATGTTAAGATACATTGCTTTAATGTTAAATATATATCACATTGATATATGGGTAGGTTGCAGTTGAATAGATGCATTATGAGATGTCTTGGCATACATCAGTGTGATGATAAATACACATCTTTCTTGTTGTGTATTTGTGCAGGTGTTGTTGAAGAGTTTGGTGATATAGGTGATTTCTTGTGTTATCTGTGAAAACTTTGGATGATACATATTTTGTTGAAGAGTTTGATGTTATTTGATCTATGCAGTCCCTGCTTCAGTTCGGGTGCATTTTGATATTTTATTCACTTATGTGATGTACTGCATTGTGTGAACTGATTTACATTGTGTTGGTTTTCATTGTAGCTTTTAGAATGATGTTTGGAATTGATTGAAATGACTATCTTGTTTACCTGACTGCTAGGAGTTTTGAGCTGATCAATTGTACTGAAAGTCTAGTTCATTTTATCGAGGACAAACTATTAAGAGTTACTTTTTTTGCGATCTCTATTTTATGAATTTTAAGTTAAGATTGAATATAGTTTATATCAGTAAGATTATTGTATTATTGATGTATGTAGTATTTTAACAAATGTATTATACACGATTTTTTTTGCCGATACTTTTAATTAGTTTTATGCGTTGTATATTTATCGTGTTGTTAAAGTACATGAGTGTGAAAAATAATGTATTTATTGTATGGGTAAACTAAAAATATTTTCTTGTACAATGTACGATGTGGGTTGACATGATGTGCATGGTGGAATATAATGTACATATATTAGTGAAATATATGATGCACACTTAGTCTTTATGATGTACATTTGCAACTATTTTGTATGTAAATAATATACATATAACACAAATCTGATTTACACTTAAGACAAGTGTGATGTACATATAACACATATGTTATGTACATATTTATGTCACATGTGCTTATAACATAAACATGATGTGCATATAAGGTAAATGTGATGTACACGTAAGACAAATGTACATCACTAAACATATATGATGTATATTCAGCATGTAAACAATACACATATAACATACACAAAACATAATTATTATGTTTCGTAGCATAATATTGAACAAAAACATTGAGCATTTTAAAATATCCATCGTTATTCAAAGTAGTCAATGTCATCCAAAATATCCATCATCATCTGAAATATATTTACATATTCAAAATGTTAATCTATTTTTTATAGATTACCCAATTACAAATCTCCAAAATACATGTAAAATTGCATAACTTCACAATAGTGTACACATAGCTTCACAGTGATGTCGCACAACTTCGGAGTCACATCGCCAATATCTGTAGCAAATAAATGAATGTTCTATTAGTGATGCACACACAACTTCAGAATGTTATATCTACTGTATTTAATTGACATCATATATGATTTAAAAATAGATGACATATTATGTATGCAATGTACAAACAATGATATAATGATGTATCAATTTGTGTCAGCTAATGTACATTGTACAAAGATTGGGGATAGATGGTATTACACATGCAATGTATACAGAGCTATAGAGTGGTGTATCTACTTGTATCAACCTATGTACATAACACAAGGACTATGAAAATATGACATATTCCATTTGCAATGTGCATATAACTTCATACTGATATTTCTATTGTTGTCAAGTTATGTGCATCAAACACGGAGGAGGGCAATGTGTTACACATTTTATATGCAATTGTATGCAAAGATGTAATGTGATGTATCCACTATTATTAGCTGATATACACATGGCTGAAAACTAGTATATTCATAAGTGTTAATTTATGTATATAAATCAATAAAGACATATTTCATGTACACGGAGATAAAATTTGATGTACCTATTGGTGCCAAGCAAATAACTGAAAAATACTATAAAGTCGATGGGAATTGAAGTATAATCGACACAAAAATAAAAAAGTACTTTAAAATCAACATCAATCAAAGCACAAACAGAAATAAACCCAAAATATTGTAAAAAAAATCAACGTGAACTGAAGCAACCATGTAAAATAGCTTTTGAATGAAAATGAAGAACAATTGAAGCACAAGTTAAAATATTATGAAATCAGCGAGATCGATTATTTTTTTTCTCGTAGTCACAATGGAGGGAAAAAAAAGGGAAAACGAGTGATTTTGGAAGCTAAACTTAGATTCTCATCTCGAAGCACACCGTAGAGAAATTCATGGTGATTTTACAAGTTTCGCGACGTTTTTTTGAATTTTTTGTTCGAGTTTTCAAATTTTTTTGGAAGTTATGTGGTGGTTTCTCTCTAACTTGGGTAGGGTTACCTAATGTAAATGATAAGTCGCACATTAAGAGAGTTTATTCAAATTAAATAACCATTAGAATAACAATGGTACTTTGAAACTGATTGCTTAATATAATGGCCCTGTTTGACAATCAGCGGATAGGTGATAGCTGATAGCTGATTGCTGATTGCTGATTGCATTAGCTGTTAACGGATAACTAATTGTATTAGCAGTTTGTATAAAAGTGTTTGGTAAGTATTTGATAGCTTATAGTTGTTTGATCATGTAAAATGACCAAAAAGGGACATTCACACAATTTATTGTTGAGTATTTCTTTGTTAATAACATAAATTTATAATATATTGAATAATTAAAGTAACTTTTACATTAAAAAATAATTATTATTTAAAAATTATTATTTATAAAAATTTCTTGAGTTGTAAAATTTTAATATATTAAATTTATTTTTTGATAATAATAATAATTATTTAATTGTAAATATCTTTGTATGTAAATTAATAATTCTTTTTTTGTAGTTTGAGGACAAAATTGTCATGCTCCTATTTTGGAGCTTTTTCAACCTCTTAATTGAGTCAAATTCTCTAATTTTGGGGCGAATATATATGGGGTTGCATAATGTAGTGATTGATATAAGGGCACGGATATATGCACCCCAGGAATTTATGAGTTCACCCCAAGTGATTAGAACACCCCAAAAAATTTTAAAATAATTATTTTTTACTAAATGAACCCCCAAAATGCCCTATTTTACCCCCCATTTAATATAATATATAATATAATAATAAAACTAATATAAAAAGAATAATAATAATTTAAAAAAGAGAGAAAAGGCAGGTGAGAGAGAGGAAGAACACCTCGTGCAGAAAGAAAGAAAGAAAAGGCGGAAGTGAGGAGAAAAAAGGTGGAAAAAATTGTGGGTTCAACTAATTTACTGAGGAGAATGGAATGGGGCGAGCCATCAAACGCGAGGGTAAGTTTCTCATTTGGTTTTATTGCATTATTTAGGTTAGGGTTTAAAGTTTAGGAAAGAATCTGCAATGGCTGTTCGAAGATGTTCGAATCTGGTTCGTAGAACAACAGCCGTGTGTTCGGCTAATAATTCGAACATATTGCATACGTTCATGAATTTCAATCGAACAGTCTCGCCCAAGAAAGTTGTAAATGTTTACGTTCGAAATTTTTGTTCGAACGCAGAGTATCTGTTCGGAATTTATTTACGAACATACCTCATTTGTTCGAAAATTTATGTCGAACATATGCCTTCTGTTCAAGAATCACTGTCGAACAGTGTACATTTGTTCGAACATATATTTTGAATATAATGTTTATGTTCAATTTCTATTTTCGAACACAACAGAAACTCGGAGTCGATAAGAATGCTTATGTTCAGTTATTATTTTCAAATTTTAGGATGCTTGATGAAATTATGTTGTTGCTATTTGACTTGAATGAATTGTTTGTTGTTGTTTGCTTATTGTTTGGTTAGGATATGTTCTAAACATCGGTTAATAAACCCAAGGGATTGTGTGTGTTTTTCTACCAAATTTCATGTTGAGAATCGCTTAAGGCGGCCTTAAATGAAATTTTACTACGGTACACCGAAACTGAAACGGAACATACATTTCGAAATTAATGATACAGAATAAATTTTTACTAGTAGGTAGTACTAATAAATTTCTGTTCATGTATCGTACTTAAATTGTGTGTTTTTTTTTTGTTACCAGCTATAGATGATAGAGATGCGGAACGATTCAGAACAACACCAATGGTTTATATGAGAAGGCAACGAAGTCGGGGTTCATCAAATCAGGGGCAAAGGAATATTAATTCCGAGCATATAGCTGAGCTACATATATCGAATGACGAGGTTGAAGAGGGTGGAAGAGCGCGGCGTGCATCTGTTCTTGCTGAGGATGAGATACTCAAGGCTCCTCATCCTGAAGGTCCTGAAATTATCACTTTGTTGACTAGTTTTCCGACACATGTTGCTTCAAAAATATGGTTTGGCGTCGAACGAGATATTTTGAGATTTCAGTGTCATTCATTGAAATTGACTCAGTGGGAAGTTCCGAAACTCGAGACTGTACAGTTTAGAAGATTAATTAGGCGCTCGAAGCTTCTTACGTTAAGAGATATGTCATATCCCATTCCATATAGAACTTTGATAAGTGCGTTTGGCATCCGGAAACCAATACATTTCACATGCCGTTTGGGGAAATGACCATCACATTGGATGACGTTTATTGTTTGACTGGCTTATCGGTTTCTGGAAATCCTGTGGAGCTTATAGGAGATCAAGTGGAGGAGAAAGGCGACGCTTTGGTGTCACGGTTGTTAGTAGTTGAACAATTTGAGGCATACGAGGAGATTGCTCACACTAGGGGTAGTTATGTGAGACTTGAGTGGCTAAAGGAGAACTTTTGTGACGCTATTAAGTCTGAGGATCCGGAGAGTCTGGAATATGAAACGCGAGCGTATATTTTGTACACTTTAGGGTGCACGTTGTTTGCGGATAAGACTGGAAATAAAGTAATGACCACCTATCTGAGATTGTTGGAAAATTTTGATCAGATGAATTCGATCGCGTGGGGCACCGCTGCTTTGGATTTTTTGTATAGGCATTTAGGACATGCATCAAGATGCGAGGCCAAATCTGTCTGTGGCTACTTCACACTACTTGAGGTATGATTTTTTTTTTTACTATCTTCCAATAAATTCGCTATTAGGTGTAGATACATGAAATTAACTTCTACTTACTATAATGAAATGTTTCAGGCATGGATATATGCATACTTTCCTTGCATGCGACCCCCACACAACACACAGTACGAGAACTGTCAACCTTTTGCATTTAGGTGGTCACCATCATCACGATCAGCAGGACGACTAGAAGAGATTGTGGCACATAGAGAGACACTCGACTCGCTGACGGTATCAGATGTAAATCTCAATGATTTTCTCATATTTAGTTTTGTTGATTTCATACTCATATCAGTCGTTTATAAGATAATTGAGGGATTCACAATATGTAGGTTGATTGGTCTCTATTCGACACCATTCGTGCTAAGTATACATTTCGCGATGTCGCTTTTTTCTAAGGATGCATTAGATGTTTCTCCATCATTGAGCCCTATCATCCGGATCGTGTTTTGAGACAGTTTGGTCATGTTCAGAGAATCCCAGATGCCCCTCTTGGTCCAAGGGTCGCAATACGACCTAAAAACAGTACTCGCTACAAGGTAGAGTGGGCATCTTCGCTTGCAAGCTATTTTATGCAATGGGATTCTCATTTGCTGGCCGACCCTCGACGTGGGCGTCGAGTGAGCTTTCTGGGGGAGACTTCGCCAGAATACATGGCATGGTACATCAAACATTCTCATCCTATCGTGCAAAATCCAGAACAACGTTCGACTAATCTTAGTCGCTCTTCGACGGCCAGTGCAGCTGAGCAGATAAGACTTGCACGAGATCTGCTTTAGGGAGTGATGCGACGATGGAGGCGTCGGGAAGAAGATCTCGCAGAGGACTATCTCACAGTAGAGGATGCGTACAAGGCCTTAGGAGGAGGGGATAGTGATAGTGATGAAGCCTGAGCCGTACAGTGGTATACGTAATTTTCTAGAATGATGTTCTAGGAGTCGTCGGGATTCTTTTATGTTGAATTGTTATTTTGTGTTCAGTACTTTTCTTTGTTTGGTAGTTCGAACTTGTGTTTTGGATGTTCATTAGTTTAACAATGTTTTCTTGTTTTTGGTGAAACGTTGAATTGTTTTGGTGAATTGTTTATTCTATTGTTGACCTTTTTTGTGTGTGTGTGTTTAGTAGTTTTGGTGTTTGTTGTTGAATTATTATGAAAATAGAAAAAATAGAGAGGTGTTCGAATGATATATTCGAACACACTGCATTTGTTCGAACATTAAAACCGAACATGAGAGGTATGTTCGGACTTGTTGTCCAAACACCTCTCTGTTTTTGGGCGGAAAAAAACAGAGGTGTTCGAGGTATTGGCATCGAACATACTACACTTGTTCGAAATATATAGCCGAACAAATGCAGTATGTTCGAGAGAAAATTTCGAACATACCTCTGTTTTCGGGCTGATAAAGCAGGGTCTCTGTTCGTGATAAATGTTCGAACATACTTCATTTGTTCGAATAAAACAGCCGAACTTTTGTAGTACGTTCGACATTAGTGTCCGAACACCCCTCTGTTTTTCGGGTGTATTGTCTTCGACATCTTGTTCGAATACCTTTCCGTCATACTTGACATTATGAAATGTTTTGAACACCTAATATTCGTTCAACGTACTACTACTCATAATATAAGTTCGAAATATAGTTAAGTGAACTTATAAAACGGAAAACACAAATTACATGGTGCCACGTTTAATAAAAAATAAACCAAACAATCATAATAAGTTTAATTCTCTGTCACAAGGTCATTGTATAACTTAAGTTGTTGCATGCACAACACTTCCCATCCCTTTGCACAATCCTCACGTCGTTCATACCACTTAAAAGGTACGATAGGCAATGGATGTCCCGGCCGTAAGTTCACCTATTTTTCACACAAATTTTTTTTGATTATTTTGCTGTACGTATAATCACACACACATATATATATATATATATTAAAAAAAAAAAGCAACCTACCGCAATAAAGTGCGTTTCACCAGCGACTAATGCGATGCATATGCATTTAGGGTTAACGGAAACTGGAACCGATGATGTATAAGGCAAGTATGTGTTGCAAGCGCTTAGGGATAATACCACCAATATGACATTGTAAGCAGATGCAATAAGGTGAGCCATCTCTGGTAGTAGCAACCAATGTTTCATGGGTGCAAGTGTATCATAGTAGTTCAGTGCGCATAACACATCATCAACAGCTCCGCGTGCGATGAATACATTAGTGTATATATCACGATGTTTTTGCAATTCATCACTAAGGTCTCGCCGCACTTTGCCCCACGAATCCTCGCCAAAACCCATTAAATGAGCTACTGCACGGAAGCCGCAATGACCATCCCCTAGTACATTCTTTGTTTCAAGGACGTAATCACGAAATAGGATAAGAAGTTCATCCGTAAAACATCCATGTGCAGCCGATCTCGTTTTTTCCTGGATAACCGGTTGCTTTTGTCTTGGAGCAGAAACGAACATCGGTTTCATAGGAATGGGCCCACTCAAGTCGATACTTTGTTCCATTGGAGAACAACTATCATGAAATGACTCCACGTACTCAAATTTGCTCGGATCATGCTTTGTTGAATTCACATTCTTTGCGCGTTTGCCCTTTGGTCTTCCACGAGATCGTACAGGGACCTCAGGCGGAATCAAAGACGTTGTGTCAGGTTTCAAAATTTCTCTCAACCTTTTCAACATTAGTAGCTGTTTTGGGATAAAAGAGATCAGGATCAGCTCAGCCCTATGCCTCTAGCTCGAGGTCAGTGGTTAAACCGGCGCTGTGTATACAGCTCGAGATCTTTGACCTGGTTTAAGGTCGTATGAAGGACCTTGAGGCTCTAGCCTAAGGTAGAGTAACCAAAAGAAGAGTCCAGAAGGGTGATGTGGCGTAAGGCCCTGATTTTAAGGAAACCCTAGAAAAGTACACCTATAAATAGATAATCACAAAAGTACAAAAGATAAGTCATTCTTTAATCAAGCAATTATTTTCCCAAATTCTCTCCCTATACTAATTTAAGCATCGGAGGGGGTTCGCCGGAAAACCCTTCTGGTCTCCATCTGACATTTGTTAGTGGTTGCAGGCATCTCTTTTTCCAGCTTTGGGAGATTATTTTTGAAGATTAGGAGACATTTATCTGCTTCCCATTTTCAGGTAACAAACAATTGGCGCCGTCTGTGGGAAATATCATCGATTTCAAGACGTGAGTGTTCTGAAGTACGCAAGGATAGAGGAATGACTCAAACTTTTGTGCACCCCGTTTTTAATAATTAATTTAAAAGCACGTCAGTTTGCTCGCAAGTGTACGAGGTAACTGTAGGGTGATGAGTTTGACTCGAGTCGTATCTCTCGAGGAAACAACTGTTCGGTCTTTCGGATGATTTTCTCAATTACGAATAACATACATATACATTTGGGGGTTTGAATAGATTGGTTCGATCATTATAAACTAAAGCAATAATTAAATTTAAGCTATTTAAACTAATTACTCTAACTAGATTATCAACTACGAGCCATAATTAATCTATCAATAATACGCAACCATAGATCAAAACTAATTAACGAATCTGAGAGCATGAGCATACGAAATTACCACTAAGCAAGGAATCATAAGAATCTAAGATTAACGAATAACTAAGCATAAATCAATCGCATAAATCAACTAAARTAACCAATATCCAATAACAAGCATAAACGATTAAGCTAATTAAACTAGTTCTAGCATTAACTAAGAATTAAACTAACAATTAAGCTAGAAATTAACTACTAAATTAACCAAGAGTTTAGAGTACTTATTGTAACTACGAAAAGCAGTAAAAAGCTCCAACTATTCCATAGGTTGAACGTTGATCTTGGGRGAAGAATGAATCCCGAACTCGAATTCGATGTTTTGGACGCGTTGTTCTTCGATCCTTGATCTCCGTCTTCAAATCTCGTTATGAGATGTGGAATTATGTGTATTATCAGCTCAAATACCCTAGGGGGTCGTGTCTCTCCTCAAAATCCGAAATAATAAGGTTTTAAATAGATATTAGGAGTCTTGGCGCACAAGAAACCCTAATTTCCGAATTCTGGGCCGTCGCGTCGACGGAGCGTCGGCTGACGCGAGCAGGTGCTCGGCGGGACTCGGCAGACTTGGTCGGCAGGTGTGCGCGTCGGCTGGGCAGGTGCGTTGACGGTGTGTGTCGACATCGACGCTTCAG